>OU015499.1:64358123-64460623 GCA_907164885.2 Dolomedes plantarius | reverse complement strand
GAGAGAATGTCCTACACCTGGGGAAGTTGCGTCGCGGGAAGAATGAAGATAATTGATTGTTTTCCATTCCCCACATCGTCGTTAATATTGTTGCATTTTTCGGACCATTAGACGCACCTCAAATTTATGGGAGGATTTTAGAAAAGAATATTTTGTATTTTGTAATTTCTTACTTAATAAAGATTTTATATATATATATATATATATATATATATATTGATTGATTGTTGTTGTTGTTGCTTATGCCTTTGACCTTGAAAGATTTTATATATATATATATATATATATATATATATATATATAGTATATAATATATATATATATATATATATATATATATATATTGATTGATTTTTGTTGTTGTTGCTTATGCCCCTTGACCGAAATCAACATCAGATCAAGTCCCGAAGGCTATGGGCGATGAAGGTGCGGTTCCTGTTTTGAATTAGCACCACAAGGGTCGGAGTCCGACTTGGCTAAATGACCGGTCCCGTAATTTTGAACCGAGTCAAGTGACGAGACCGGAACACTTGACCCCGCACCTCCAGAGGTAAATTTGTGAACTTGGAGGACTTTGTAGCCACGCCCTATTTTACGTGTCCCGGCCACCATTAGTGAACACGGCGGTAGACTTGCAGCGACGAGCATCGAACCAGGGACGTTCAGATCAATGGCCCGCTGCTCTTGCCAACTGGGCTACCACGCCCCCTTATATATATATATGTCAGATCCCAAAACCTAATTAACTAACTCAATTAGCATTAATAAAATTTATTAGAAAACTATAATGTTCGGGGATTTCAAAAAGAATAGTTAACGAAAAGAGCCAATGGATGGCACCCCTATACGGGCTCGATAAACTAACGGTCTTTCAAGGAAGCTTGCAAAGGGAGATGACACGGCCTCATCTGACAATGAATCATCTCTGAAGCAATAATCACGCGCTCGGCGTCCACACAATTGTCACGTGTTTATGTGAAACCTCACTAAGGGATTTTTGTTAGTGGACGCAGAATTACTTAGAAATAAAAAGAGAAAGGAAGCGCTTGTTTCGACGGTAAAAAGTTGACGGTTTGATGGAAATATCGTCATGGCGATGCTGGAGCTGAGATTATATCAAATTTGAAGAATAAATGCAGTTAATCCTACGTTAATGTGTAATAACTCGTGCCACTATTGAAGACGACTGCATTATAAAGAAGTATAAGAGGATACGAGCAGAGGCCTTCTCATATATATATATGTGTGTGCATATATGGTTTTTAGACAGTATCGGCACCGCTGATGAAGAGATATGTCTAAAACCTTTTAAATACTTATTATATATATATATATATATATATATATATATATATATATATATATAATAACTTCAAGGGACCAAAGGTTTTTTTCGCTATATTCGAACCGTTAAGAAAAATGTTAGAGTTCACAAAATGTATAACTCATTATGTCAGACTCTCGTCTCCCATTCTTAAGTGGAATCGATGAAGGTGAATAATGGCGTCTTCAATAAGTCCAAAATAAACGCATACAGGTGTCGAACGATATACACCTTTCGAGATGTGCGATATTAGGTAAAAGTACGCGAGTCATTTAGAATGATTTGTGAAACCCATTAGCGGCGCGCTTTTCCCTTGGAAAAGTCGGCAGGAAAGAAATTCACCATAGGTGGTCTGCAGAGGGCGGACCTGGAAAAGGTACGGTATTCGAGATGGTTCGAGAAAGGGCTGAGAAGAATGCATAAATAACGACGTGTTGCGAATGAGGGGGAGAATAGACTTGGACTGTTGAAAGGTCACCACGTGTACGGTGTGACTGGGTCTCGTTTGGACTTTGAATAATGAACCCCGCTCTGAGTAGTGTATCAATGTTCTTCAAAATGAACCTTTGTGAATGATTATTTAACCAAGATTTTAATGTTTCAATAAACTAGATGTAAATAAGGGTTGGTTCTACAGTTATGATTACTTCTACAAGATAATGATTTGTCGGATCACGACTATAAAGGTTCACATTGGCGTAGTCGAATTAAAGAACGTGGGAGGACCCCAACGATACGGAAGGTATCAGAAAAAGATAATCTAGAGTACTAGAGTTTTGATACATCATTAAGGAGACGCAGTTTCAAGAGAAGTTGGATTCCGAACCGAGTCTACTGGGCACGACTTCACCGACAGATATTTACTCGGTAACTGGTCAAGAAACGGGAACAGAAACTGGGCCAGGAGAAATTCAAGGTCGGAGTGAGATGTGCATCAGAGAATTCGACTAGACGACTTCAGCGACAGATATTTACTCGGTAACTGGTCAGGAAACGGGAAGAGACATCTGTACCAGGAGAAATTCAAGGTCGGAGTGAAGTGTGCATCAGCGACGTGGTTATATAGTGAACTCTATTGAACTGTGATCAAAGTGTGGCAGCGGAGAAAGATCAGTGACAGTTTTTCATCGAGGTGAAAAAGGGGTAAGTGATTCTATCTTTTCTCCCTGTGTATGAGATAGCGGTAGTAATTAGTTGAAGGAATCGAATTATTTTTTATAAGTTTTGAAGTGTTGTATCATGAGTATAATGTTGGAAGTAATTTTTTGAGTCATTGAATTTTTGGTAATTGGATTATTATTTTAAAAGTGAAAAAGTGCTATTTTGTATAACGGGAAAAGTGTACAAGTGCTTGTACTAGTTTATTAGTGGAAGTGATTTATAATTGTAGTAGTTAAGTGCTCGTAGAATTATCATAATTGTTGAGGTAAATAGTTCAAGATAAGGATAGTTGGTTGTATTTTGTTGTAGTAGCAAAAGCGTTGAGACAATTTGATAACTACCAAAGTTAAGGTGTTATAATTATATAACGATAAAAGGAAAATCACATCCTAATTGTTAATCGTGGTTGAGTCTAAAAATGGCATTCTTGGGGAAGGGACGTTAGGCCGATTTAATTACGTTGGCTACAGAGTTTAAGGAAGAAGTCCCTCCGAATAACACAATGTATGACCTAAAATAAATAATTCAGGGAAGTGAGAAATATGAGGAACAGTCCACTAAGGAACGGTTATTTGCCATAATTAATGAGAGAGTGGAAAGAGAACGAATTGAAAAACAAGAGAAAGATAGACAATGGGAGGAGACAAACAGACAATGGGAAATTGAAAAATAGGAGAGAGATAGACAGTGGGAAATGGAAAAAGAGGAGCGAGATAGACAGGAAAGATATAAACAAAGAGAAATGATGTTAAAATTGAAAGAATTAGAAGTTGAAGAATTGAGGATGAGGGCAGCTAAAAGACTTTCAAGTTTAATGGTCAGAGAAAGTATTGGAAGGGTTAATAATAGTTTCGAAGGAGTTTTGAGAGAAGAAAAAAGGGTTATTCTTGAACCACTAGTTAAAACAGATAAGGTATTTGCCAAAATTGACCGGAAAAAGGAGGATAAAAGATGTTTTGTCTGTAATAGTAAAGACCATTTGAAATATCAGTGCCCCAAAAGAGTTCAAAATCTCAGAAATAGAGGGGATCAGAGGGGAAATAAATTTGAGATGGAATTTAACAGAGGCGAAATTATTCAACCTGAGAATAAAATTGAAACCCAACAGGAAAGGGAAGTGAGGGATGCAATTACTCAAGGAAAGGAGGTCCTCGAAGGGGTAGCATATTCCCAAAGGCATTTGAGTAAGAGTATACATCAGATATTAGATGAGGAGTTGATTATTCCTCCTAATATGTTCGAAATTGTAAGGGATACAGAGGAGGAGATGGCTATTCCCACGAATAGATTTGAAAGAGCAAGAGACACAGAGGAGGAGATGATTATTCCCCTTTATATGTTTAAAATGGGAAGTGAAACGAAGGATGAGGAGATGTAGGTAGGAGGAGGTGTAGTGAGGAGATGTAGGATATGAGGTAGGAGGTAGTGAATTAAGTCCTAATGAGAATTTAGATGAGACAGAGGAGGAGATGATTATTTCCCTTTATATGTTTGAAATGGGAAGTGAGACGAAGGATGAAGAGATGTACTATAAGGGAGGAGGTAATGAATTAAGTCCCAATGAGAATTTAGATGAGGTGCGAGAAATTGATAAAATTTTGGATGGGGAATTAAGTCTCAATGAGAATTTGGATGAGGTGCGAGAAATGGGATTTTCAACGAAAAAAGAGAGGAAAGATCAAATTGATATGTTAAGAAATAAAGGGTTAGAGGAAACTAATAATGAGAATGGAAATAATCAAAGGGAAACACGAAACGAAGAATTAAATGCCCAGGGAAGCCCCAACGATACGGGTAGGAAACAGACGTAAAGTATGGGAGAAAAGACTTCCGCAGAAAAGGGTGATTTTGAACCGACACTAGATCACAAATTCACAAAGGAGTCAATGAGAGATGGTGAAATAATAAAGCCAAAAACCCATGCGTATTTATTTAGGGTCCCGTAAAAATTGCAGAGAGGATCACAAATTTAAGTAATTCCCAAAGAATTCCGGGAAACTCAAGTAATTGTGTATTTTATAAATGTTCTAAAATTGATTTAAGTAGCTCTCAAAGAATCCAGGGAAAATTTAATTAAATGTGTATTTTGGTAATTGTATTGATAACTAATATTGTTGAATCCTAAGAAAAACGGATTAAATTTGTAAATATAATGGTATTAAGAATTTAGGAGTATAAGTTATGTGATAGTTATTATTTTTGGTGGTTTTGATGTAAGAACACTTGGATTATATTTTTTTTCAGTGAAGAACTAAGTTAATGTTAAATATTCCCTAGAGATTTGGGGAAAATTCATTAAAATATGTAAGTTTAACTGGTTAAGATTAAGACAGGAAATTCCTAAAGAGTTTGAAAAAAAGGAATCAAAAGCGTAATTATCTTAGAAAGTCTGGCATTGAAGATAAGTGATTGGTAGGCAAATAATTTGTTAGTATTTAGTTTAAAGTAAAGAAATGAGCAAGAATGATAATATTAATTTTGTGCTAAGGATAGGTGTGTAAAAGTGATTTTTGGTACCTGTAAATATTGTGGCTATCTCATATGCAGATGAAAACATGGAATCAATTACTTGTAAAAATGTGTTATTGTTGTGGCTACAAAGCGCCCCCCGTCACAAGTTGAAAGCGCAGTTATTACCCCAGGGGACTGTCTCGTTATCCTCTGATCAACAGGGACTGTTGTTCAAAAGCGAAAACGTCTCAAAAAGACTTTTTTCACTTCTAGAGGAAGGGGCGTAATGTCAGACTCTCGTCTCCCATTCTTAAGTGGAATTGATGAAGGTGAGTAATAGCGTCTTCAATAAGCCCAAAATAAACGCAAACAGGTGTCGAACGATATACACCTTTGGAAATGTGCGACTATAGGTAAAGGTACGCGAGTCATTTAGAATGATTTGTGAAACCCATTAGCGGCGCGCGCTTTTCCCTTGGAAAAATCGGCAAGAAAGAAATTCACCATAGGTTGTCTGCAGAGGGCGGAACCGGAAAAGATACGGTATTCGAGATGGTTCGAGAAAGGGCTGAGAAGAATGCATAAATAACGACGTGTTGCGAATGAGGGGGAGAATAGACTTGGAATGTTGAAAGGTCGCTACGTGTACTGAGAGACGGGGTCTCGTTTGGACTTTGAATAATGAACCCCGCTCTCAGGAGTGTATCAATGTTCTTCGGATTGAACCTTTGTAAATGATTATTTAACCAAGATTTTAATGGTTCAATAAACTAGATGTAAATAAAAGTTGGTTCTACAGTTATGATTACTTCTACAAGATAATGATTTGTCGGATCACGACCATAAAGGTTAACACATTAGTTGCTATGTGTATTCAATACTGTATTAAAAATGATAAAATCTATTAAAAATGAACATTAATGAATTAAATTGACTAAAATCGATTACATTAAACTGACACAATTCTGATTAAATTAACTAAAAATGAAGACAAATGGAAATAAATTCATTTTACCTTTAATTGTTGTTCACTGTGTTAATACAGAAATAATCGGTAATCTTCTGCTGACGTGATGCCGATTTCAAAAACATTTTATGAATTTCTTTGTCCAATACATCAAATGACTCCAACAGTCTTTCTTCCACTCTTTGTGTAGACAAAAACTTATTAATTACACGCATCACTGCTGTAGCATCTGAGATATTGGGGATTTCGTCGTTTATGTGTTTCTCTTTATCAGCATCAGATGCAGAATCTTCAATTTCAGACTGATTCTTTTTAATTTTTTCTAAAATATCTTCATCAGTCGAATTTTCACATGTAATGACTTCATCATCCCATGTTTCAATTTATGGCATGTCACAATCTGAGAAAGATGAAATTTTGTGCTTTTCTACCCACATCGCGGTGGGTTAATCTTCATCATCTTCTTCCTTAACATTCTTTGCTTCTTCAACATTCTTTGTATCTTCAACATTTTTAAAAAGTTTTAAAAAAATAAAAAATTCAGTAGTCGACTGAAAAGGTTCGTTATAGCCGATTCTTAAGATTTCGGAGGTTCGCTATAAAAGAATAAATTAGCATTAAATACAATAAGAAAACGGCGGGACCGAAATTTAGTTCGTTATATACCGGGTTTGCTATAACGGAGTTCGACTGTATACATAATAAAATATTCATTTTATTTTAATTTTACCTTCGAACCATAAGATGCACCCTAATATTATGTCGATCTTTTATGTAAAATGGTACGTCTTATGGTTAAAAATACGGTTACCTGGCACTAACTTACTTTTATTTCGTGAACACAGATCACATTTAACTTTTAATCCGAAGTTATGAAAATATCATTCATTATATTTGCCACTGCAACCACGTCTCAACTTACAAGTTTTGGGCAGCTTCCTAAGGTTTCTGTGATGTGAACTGGGAATTCAGTCTTTAGAGGAAAGCGGGGGGACTGGTTTATGAAATTGAGGGATATTTGACCTTAATTAGATATTGGCGTCCGGTTTCACTTTGCGTGTTGCCAATTACCCGTAGAAAGGTTTCGAGTTATTAAATTAAAGCGGGCGATAAGTTGATCGGATCACAATATGTGTGAAGCATCGTATTATCTCAGACATGTTAAGGATTTAAATAAATATAGCCTTTTTAACGCGATTTTGAGCCCCTGAAAAATGCTTAACGCACTACTTATAATGATTTAAGGAATTGCCTACGAAGAACTTAAAAAATATACATTATTAATAATAATTTTATAATAACATATCTTAACCATTTCAGGGGCAGTGGTTCATTTTTGGACCACCTATTTCTCTTATTTTATAACAACTAAATCATTCACTGAATTTATCTGTAAATTCCTGTAAACTTTGTATATATTAGCGTGCTTGAGAAACAACAAATGGCAGCACTCTACTGGCCTATATTTTCAGGCAGGATAATTTTTTGTTGCAATCCAGAAATTTGTAATGTGAAGATTTTTCTAGGTTTTTCTAGGTTTGAGTATATAGAGACACCGTAGTTCTGGAATTTCACTTTACGATTGTTACTTATTTATTGTAAATAGAGAAGTTTAATTTATCAGCATAATTCCTTATCTTTTTAAAGTAATTTCATTGTTGATGGTTCAAACATGAACCACCGTGCATGTAGCATTTACTGTCACTAGATGACAGCACTATCGATTTTTTACAAAAATTATTTATTTATTTTTATTTATTTATTTTTTTGGGGGTGGGGGGTGGGGGGAGCGCTACAGTAAATTTTTTGCTACACGAAGAAAATTTGCGACATGGACTAATCAGACCGGGACGCATATTTTGAAAGACTAGCGATCTCGGCACTCGCTTGCCGGTTTGACGAAAGCATCAGTTTCGCCATCTGTTGACATATATAGGAATCTTTTTATTATAAGTTTTTTTTTACTTCTACGTAATTTAGTATGTTTTAAAATCTGAATTACATATATAACACAGGATTTAAAGAGATTTTAACAAAATAAATACTTATTTCAATTTATTCATTTATTTATTTTGCTAAAATCTCTTTAAATCCTGTGTTATATATGTAATTCAGATTTTAAAACATACTAAATTACGTAGAAGTAAAAAAAAATTACAATAAAAAGATTCCGATATAAGTCAACAGATGGCGAAACTGATGTTTTCGTCAAACCGGCAAGCGAGTGCCGAGATCGCTAGTCTTTCAAAATATGCGACCGGGACCTACAGTTTAAAGACAATTTCGAATGGCTACATACATCCATGCTAACAGTGGGACTCGAACCCACAGGCATCACTAACAATGTAGTTTTTCTAAGTTGATGATAGTTTGATTTTGGTTCGTGAAAGTTTTGTTTTGTTTCATCAAACCTTGGTTTTGGTTAGTCTATTTGCCTTTTCTTATTTCTAGAGTTTGACTGTGAGAGAAATCTTCACATGTCTTTGACATTTTACTGCGTCAGGATGACTAGAAAAAGATTTATATACTTTTAATACTTCTTATACTTTGTTTATATACTTTTTACTTTCATTATATAATTTTCATTGTATACTTTAATTTATATACTTTTTACTTTGTTTATTTTATTTATTTTCGAACAGATAGTTATTTTGATTAATATTGTGTATAAATATAAATGAATGCATATGTATATATATATATATATATATATATATATATATATATATATATATATATATATATATATATATATATACAGAGGCTGTTCACACATTTTTTAGACGATGTATATTGTATTCACAAAACTAAATTACATAAAATTCTTGTGTTTTAAATGTTCTATTTGACATCCCTTATTCTGAACAATCTTTCTACACCGCAATTTCCAGGATAATAATGCCTTTTGAAGTGTCAGAAGAGGTATTCTATCCCATATCATCCTGAACAGCTTTCCAGAGTCCTGTAAGGGTTTTGGGACGACGTTTGGATAATGCAGATTTTAAAAGTCCGAAAGCACAAAAATCCATAGGTGATACATCGGGAGATTTAGTAGGGATATCAGTGAAGGGTATGGCCTTGATACCAGTTTTTTGTTCCATTTCTTTTAGGAAATTTACAGTGGATTTTAATGTGTGACTGCTAGCTTTGTCCTGATGGAGTCTCACAGATTGATGGCACTGTGGGTAAAGCGATGGTATTTCATTCAGAAAAATTGGCGATAAAATATGTTCCTGATAGTATTTGGAGTTAATCTTGACATTTTTTCCACTCTCTTTATTTTTAACTTGCCATTATAAGAAAAAACAGCAACAATCATAAATACCTTAGAAAAACTTTCTTTCGATTCTTTGAACCATGTACTTACATTTTTTTCTCCCCTTTTATGATAATAAATGGCTCTTTTTTTGTTGCAATCATTTAAATACACCCATGATTCATCTATTGTGACAATTGTTTTCCATTTTTCTTTGGATAAGTGTTTCTCATATAGAATTCTGCAGCGTGTCCTGCGTTCAGCGATATGATTTGGAAGAAGACGATGCACATTGCGTTTTTTCGCTTTCTTAAGATTTAAATCAACGTTTATCATTTTGTTTACAGTAGACACCGAGCATTTTAATGATTTTGCAACTGTCCTTTGACTAGGGGGATTTTCTTTTAACATTAAACAACGTACCTTTGCAATAGTCGAAGATGTCCGTTTTTTCCTTGGATACTTGTTTGGAATTTTTGTCCCACTTGAGGCTCCAATTTGACGTTTTTTTCCTTTCTTGTTGACGATATTACCTATCGACGCTTTAGATATCATAAAACCATGACTTTCACATCGTTTTTGGATAACGGAGTATGCATATTTCTCTTCGGAAAGAGCATAAATGTAGCCTTCGAAACACTGCTTTTTTAAAAACGCCATTTTGAATAAAAACAAAACTTTCAGGCCACAGACGATAATTTTGACTTTTAAAAACATAGTATAATTGCAATTATTTCTTTTGCAGCAAATGATTTTTTATTACCGCTTAACAAAATCATCTAAAAAATGTGCGAACAGCCTCTGTATATATATATATATATATATATATTGTGAACTGATTGCAATGGACATATTTTCATATCTTTGCTCAATATTATTATTAATATCATAGAGTTATAAATTCTTAGCCAGTCAGAACTGACGCTCTATTATACAGTGCTCTAGGTGCACGTTGGTTCAAAAATGGACCACTTCCCCCTGCCTAAATTAAAGCTACAATTCTTTTATTTTTTACAGAATATGTTCCTAATGGTAATATTTCTTTAAATATAAAGTTTAGTCCTTCTCCCTAAAAAAAAATTTGATTTAGTGCCCCAGAAAGGGTTACGGTACTATCTGCCTACGTTCGAAGTCCTTTATTTCAAACATATACAGTGATGATTAAATACATATATTTGTAGTTCAAATGGGATTTAAAATCATGAAAACAAATATAATTTTGGTAAAAATTTCATAATATATAAATGGAATTTTTTTATAAATTATTAGTGCAATTTAGTGCTTACTTCAAAGACCCTACACTCAATTCAACTAGATATATTTTAATTTCCTTTATACAATATACCACTATGACACTTTCCTGTGTTCGGAAGTAGAAGTTTTACGATATTTCCTAAAAAATCACTGAAATATACGAAAAAAGGGGAATAACACTGATTTTTAAAAAAAAATTATCTTTTTATAAGTACATGTATTTCTGGAAGTATTAAATAAACATATATTGCTTGGTTTTTAGTTTAAAATATAGTTAGTAGTATGTAAAACACTACCGTGAAATTTCCTTAAAATATATTGAAAATGTTTTAAATTATTAGCTTTCTCGTTTATAAAAGTAACTGAAACATTAGTTTTCTAGAAAATGCATTTAAAGATGCTACTTCCGGTCTTTTAAGGGGGTCCAAGACACATTTAAATTTTTATTTTTATTTATTGAGTTAAAATTTTGAATTTTTTGTGATGGTTAACCGTTTAATTTGTAAACAAAATCACATCATAAAACTTCTCATAACGTTTTTAAAAAAATTTAAAATTTTTAAAAAAGTAGGTGATTTAAAATCGTTATAACTCGAAATATTAACTGCCGAATTTCAAATTTTTTTCATTTAATTAAACAGAAATATATAAGTATTAATTCTGATTCAGCATTTTTAAAAATATTAATTTAAAAAAATTAAAAATATTTAGAATAAAATTTCAATAAAAATGATGTAACTTATTTAAAAAAAATCATACTTTCAAAAGTAAATATTTTTTTCAAATTTGCTGATTAAAAATTAACGTAAAATGATTGAAAAAGGCATGTTCCAAGTTTGAACCATTTATCTGTAACGGTTCTTAACTTATTACAATTTAAAGACGGGAAATGGTGAAAAAAACACTTCATGCAGAAAAACGCATTTACAGGTTTAAACAAAGATTGACTGCTATTAGAATGTTGTGAAACAAAAAATTAATATCTCCTGTTTTAAATAACATAAAAACATGATTTTAACGTCATTTTAAGCGGAAAAGATTAGAAAATCATTTGATGTAATAATTTTTTTTTCAAAAATTTGAAGAATTTTGTGTCCAGGACTCCATTAATATAGCTCTCGGTTTATTAAATTGGCCATAAAGTCTCATGATGGCACGAATAAAAGTAAAGCAGTTTTAGAATCCTAAGAGATACACCGTTGAAATAGAGGAATAAAAAATATTTCCAACTTTTGCATCAAAACAGCCATTTCAAAGTAATGAGATAGATACCTTGACGTTTCCTATTTAGAAGGAAATTTAGAATATGCGTAGTATAAATTAACTAATATTGTTACAGAGGCTGTTCGCACATTTTTTAGACGATTTTGGTAAGCGGTAATAAAAAATTGTTCGCTGCAAAAGAAATAATTGCAATTGTACTATGTTTTTAAAAGTCAAAATTATCGTCTGCGGCTTGAAAGTTTTGTTTTTATTCAAATTGGCGTTTTTAACAAAGCAGTGGTTCGAAGGCTACATTTATGCTCTTTTCGAAGAGAAATATGCATACTCCGTTATCCAAAAACGATGTGAGAGTCATGGTTTTGTGATATCTAAAGCGTCGATAGGTAATATCGTCAACAAGAAAGGAAAAAAAGTCAAATTGGAGCCTCAAGTGGGACAAAAATTCCAAACAAGTATCCAAGGAAAAAACGAACATCTTCGACTATTGCAAAGATACGTTGTTTAATGTTAAAAGAAAATCCCCCTAGTCAAAGGACAGTTGCAAAATCATTAAAATGCTTGGTGTCCACTGTAAACAAAATGATAAACGTTGATTTAAATCTTAAGAAAGCGAAAAAACGCAATGTGCAGCGTCTTCTTCCAAATCATATCGCTGAACGCAGGACACTCTGCAGAATTCTATATGAGAAACCCTTATCCAAAGAAAAATGGAAAACAATTGTCACAATAGATGAATCGTGGGTGTATTTAAATGATTGCAACAAAAAAAGAGCCATTTATTATCATAAAAGGGGAGAAAAAAATTTAAGTACATGGTTCAAAGAATCGAAAGAAAGTTTTTCTAAGGGATTCATGATTGTTGCTGGTTTTTTCTTATAATGGCAAGTTAAAAATAAAGAGAGTGGAAAAATTGTCAAGATTAACTCCAAATACTATCAGAAACATATTTTATCGCCAATTTTTCTGAATGAAATACCATCGCTTTACCCACAGTGCCATCAATCTGTGAGACTCCATCAGGACAAAGCTAGCAGTCACACATCAAAATCCACTGTAAATTTCCTAAAAGAAATGGAACAAAAAACTGGTATCAAGGCCATACCCTTCACTGATATCCCTACTAAATCTCCCGATGTATCACCTATGGATTTTTGTGCTTTCGGACTTTTAAAATCTGCATTATCCAAACGTTGTCCCCAAACCCTTACAGGACTCTGGAAAGCTGTTCAGGAGGAATGGGATAGAATACCTCTTCTGACACTTCAAAAGGCATTATTATCCTGGAAATTGCGGTGTCGAAAGATAGTTCAGAATAAGGGATGTCAAATAAAACATTTAAAACACAAGAATTTTATGTAATTTAGTTTTGTGAATACAATATACATCGTCTAAAAAATGTGTGAACAGCCTCTGTAAGTATTACGTTGTAAGTTATCATGAAAATGCAAAACGTTCAACTTGATTAAAAAAAAGTAAAAAAAAAAAGAGGAATATTTCACTTTTTTTAAAGGAATATTTTATTTTACTGTCTGAAGAATTCGATATAAACTTATCCAGTTTGAAAAGTTTCTAATTATCTTATACATCTCATGATATAAACCAATTATATTAACTTTTCCTGCAATTTTCAGGCCGTAAAAAGTTGATAAAGCTTGAAATCTTTTGAATACACCGTCTAAAAAGATTTTACTATTTATTTTCAGAATTAAGCAGTATACGTAATGCAACTAAACTCATCTCGATTTTTCATCGTAAGTAATACATCTATTCGGGAAATGTAAAACTCCAACTTTTATGAAAGTAAGGGAAGATGGATGATTTTTTACAGCTCGAAGAACCAGTTTTTGAAGTGTTTCTTTTAAGAAAATTTCTATTCACCATATACATTCTATGAAATAAAGATTTTACTCAAAAATGGCGATACTTCGATGATTATTTTCCAAATCAGAAAATGAAGCTACGCTTCAAAAATAATGAATGCACTATTCATAATATTTGTAGCTTTCATTTTGGAATAAAAAAGTATACGCAGCATAACTAAATTAATTTCTATATGTGTTATATTATACGTGCTATTTGGGATATGCATAACGCTTAATTTGATGAAAGAAAAAAAAACCCGGATGATATTTTACCGTTTGAAGAATATAACATCGAAGTGATTCGATATATATATATATATATATATATATATATGACAGAATTCGTTGTCATGGGTTATTAATTAATGAAAAGCAATCGGGCACTGCAATGAATATACACGACATAGTTTTTATTCCATTACGTTTTGTCTAGAGCTCCGACAAAGTTCCACCCCATTTGAAATCTCTCATGAAGACGTACGTGTTACATCTCTCAAACTTAAGTGCCGACTAACTAGCTTTTCTTTGTTACACTCCCGCCCAATCTTTCCGCTGATTCATCATGGAATGTTCTCCACATTTCTCTTATGTAACTCTTTATGTAACTTGCTCCTGCCGAAAAATATCTCTTTTCTGAACAGCACCCGTCTAGTGGCGACCCCTATTGCTATTTTTTGTATTAACAACCCTTCTTCTTTTATGGCGAACTTTCGTGAGTTAATAATTTTTGATTATAAATTCCCCTTTTTCCCTAACAAAAGCCCCCCAATATTTTAGTTTTATGTTTTTCCTTACACACACACACACACACACACACACATATATATATATATATATATATATATATATATATACATATATATATATATATGACATGGAATTCGACTTTGTAAATATATTTTATTATCTCATAGTCTTGATGCAGCATTGATTCGGTTCCATGCACATTCTAGTATATCTGTTTTATTATGTATGTCCTAAGATGTATGTGTGTTGGGTTCGCGCCTGTATTTTGTACCGGTTTCTGGAAGAAAGGTATGTACCTCCCGGAGGCAAATTTAGCTTATCGTAAAGAGAGGTTTTTTGTATAAGAATAAAAGCGTGACTTGCCACCCCTTCTCGGCTGTAAAGGGGTCTAGCGTCCCCATAGCAACGGCCTAGCAATATCTTTTAGCCAATGAGAGCTGAAAGGTGTTTGTTCGAGGATAGCTGACCTCTGCTCGCCCCAGTTCAAAAAGAAGTGATAAAAAAACGTTTTTTGAGTCAGTTGGAGTTTTAGCAGCGACAGATATAGGACCTCGTGGTGGTCCTATCGATCCTATCCGCCATTTTTTTTTTTTGGCTTGCTTCGCCGATTCCGCTGGTCGACTTATGAGAAACGAGAGGCTTCTATTCCATACGAAGGTGGTGGTAAGTTAATATTATTTTGTGTTATATTTATCAGTTGAGAGCACTGTGATTTTATTTTATGTAATTTGAATTTTATGTGTTATAATAATCTTTTAATGTATGATATTAATTGATATGATTATCTCTGTAAAAGTTTGTAGTCAGTGTATAAATTAATGTAAGTAATATGAAGAGAAATTAAATGGTTACATTAGATATTAAATTTGAGTACGTGCTCTTCAGTTATTCTCAGACATGTGTCAGAGTGTATATCTCAAATTAATAATTTAGCAAAAAAAATAAATAATTAAATAATAAGCCACTATACAGAATATGCTAATTAGCATATGTTCTAACTTAATTTAATAATATACACCCACACCGAAGAGCCATTACATTATGACCACCTGTTTAATACGATGTGGGACCAACTTTCTCCCTCAAAACTGCCAACACCCGGCGTGGCATTGACTCGACAAGGTGCTGATTGGTAGTCTGAGGTATCTGGTACCAAGCGCTCACCAACTGGTCCTGCAATTCCTGCACATTGCGAGGTGTCAGCACGAACTCGGTTTTCCATGTGGAACCACAAATGTTCTGTTGGATTAATTTCAGGTGAATCAAGACATGACTTGAAAGTTACTAGAATGTTCCTCGAACCACTCCCTGACGATTCGACCCTTATGACATGGTGCATTATCCTGCTGGTAAACGCCATCACCCGCCGGAAACACTGTTGCCATTAATGGGATCACCTGGTCTGCAACAGTGTTCACGTAGCGCAAAGACGTCAGGATTTGTTCTAAGGAGATTATGCGTCCTAATGTGCTCTATGAAAACATCTCCCACACCATAATACCGTTGCCACCAGCTTGTCTCTTTGGAACTGTGTATCCGGGAGCCAGGATTTCCGTTGGAAATCGGCGTATACGCACGAGCTAGTCGATGTGATAGATCAGACAACGTGATTCGTCGGACTATGCAACTTTCTTCCATTCTTATATGGTCCATTTCCGATGTTCCTTGGCCCATTGCAGGCGCTGCTGGCGATGACGTGCTGTCAGAGCAGGAACGTGCTGCGGCCGCCGGCTTCGTAGGTTCATACGCAGCAGAGTACGCTGCACTGTGTGTTGAAAAACACTATCTGGGTCACCAATGTTGTAGCTGCTGGTAATTTTGGCTGTTGTGGCTCTTCGGTCACGGCGAATAATGCGTAACAGTCTCCGCTCTCCTCTGGAATCAATGCGCCGCGGGCCACACACCGCTGGCTGGTGACTTTTCGTTTCACCATCCATACACCACTTTCGATACGTGCTCACAACGACTGCACGTGAAAAGCCCACCAAACGCACCGTTTCTGATATCGACGTTCCTAGGCGCCGAGCCATAACGATTTGACCTTTATCGAAGTCTGATAAATCACCTGCTTTTCCCATTATGTCGCTAACCTATGTTTGTAAAGACAATGCATGGGCTCTTTATTTACTCCAACTACAGCCGCCCACGTTCAGTGGTTTTGTTTCTGTGCGAGCTCATTGTTACAGAAGGAGGGTGGTCATAATGTAATGGCTCTTCGTTATATATATATATATATATATATATATATGTGTGTGTGTGTGTATGTATGTATGTATGTATGTATATATATATCTATATATCTATATATCTATATATCTATATCTGTCTATCTATCTATCTATCTCTCTATCTCTCTCTCTCTCTATATATATATATATATATATATATATATATATCAGATGACCCGAATGGTCATCTCCTGAAATAAGCATCGTGGCCGAAAGCAATATGATTCGAACACAAGAACATATAACTTTATTCCAACAGTAACATGACCATGAAGCGCGACGTCCAGTTTTCAACTGCGCGAGCATATCGAAGTAGTTGTAAAACGGGTTGCCAGAAATTGGCGAGGTAGGTTAGTATATGAGAAATGGGTAAAGAACGGAAAGGTTCCCATAGAGAAAGAGAAGTTGGATTACAGGCGATTATAGGTGGTTAAAATTTATTACACACACACATACACACACACACACACACACACACACACACACACACATATATATATATATATATATATATATATATATATATATATATATATATATATATATATATATATGTAGTGAATTTCGTCTGTGAATTCGTGCACGTATTCAGCAGAGTAGAGTGTAATGGTCGAAGAATGACAAAGTTCTTCATAAAATAAGAATTTATTCACACGAACTGCATGAAAACTAAACAAGAACAACGAACCATCAAATAAACACATGAACGAACGAAAGATCAAGTCCCCACACAGAGCTTCGTTACTCTCTTTTAACAAAGTCAGGTTGGTACGTCAGTCGTGACGTGAGGAAGGCGGAGCTTCAAGTTGCTTCCGAAATTTGCATTACCGCTTTCCAACATTATCTATATATATAAAACAGTTCCGTAACTGACTCATTCATTCATTCATTCATTCACTGACTGACTGACATACAACGCACAGACCAAACCGCTGGACCTAAAGGGCTGAAATTTTGCATGGCGATTCTTCTAATAGTGTAGGGGTGCACTAAGAAAGATTTTTTTAAATTAAATTTTTAAGCTGTTTTTTAAACTTTTTTTACGTTTGCATTTAAAATAATACATTTCGGATTATAAAATTTATATCACGAGAAAGATCATAAAAATTCCTTCAAAATGAAATCTTTTTCGAACCTTGACCTTGATTTTCTGATTTTTGGTGAATTTTTAAAGATTAATTTCTAGAATTTTATTTATTAAATGTTGATCACGTGATTTCTTTTTCTGGTACTTTAAATAAATTTATCGTCACGTGCATAACAACTAAATAGACAAAAATGATATTCTTTTTCTTTCTAATGCAGCAGACGATTGGATATTATCCAAAAAAAATAAATATCCCTTACGATTTTTTTATAAATAAATATATATATATATATATATATATATATATTGGCATTAATTGCATACATTGACCGTTGTATTTAATTTGAATGTACTCCGTAGCGAAGCGAGGGTTTTCAGCTAGTATATATATATATATCGCGTAGTGGAGGAGATGATTCTCGCTTGTGAGAACGACAGTTTATGGATTCATAAACGCTGGTATACAGAAATTTGTAGTCGGGATCACTCAACTTTCGGAGAAAGAACAGGAACACGTTGAAGAGATGGAGTACTTTATCGAAAGGATGTTTACTACAAAACAGCGACGTAGAAGGGATGTACACATCAAAACGAATTGGCACAAAATGTTAAAGAGAGGAGCATCGGCACACAAAAAGATGACATAGCGTTTTCAGGAGGAACATTAAAGATGAAATCAGCCCCCGGGTCGACTGCCGGGCACTGCGGAGACAGAACTTTACATCGTAGTATTGGACAGCATCGGAGCAGTGCGAAGACAGAACAAGATTAAAACGAGAAGCGAGGAAGCAGAGATCGCAAAAATCCTCTGTCTCACCTTTCAAATGATGGGGGCGCTAGAGTTTAGGGTTATTTTAATTGGTTAGGAACAGACATTTGACTGATAGATCCATGTGAGCCATAACTCATCGATGACTATTCCAGTGATTCCGAACATGCTATGCAAAGGCACGAGGTTCTGAGTCATGCGGTTAATGAATAATTTTACTGTTCGCGCAGGCCTTCAGGGAGAAATTAGTTAGTTCGTTATTCCTAGATCACAATTTGGAAAAGTAGCTGTTCTTTAATGAGAGGAAAAAAAGGATAATTTAAAATACGTATTATCTTTTCAAAGGCAATTAGTAATAGTGTGGTGTTATATATATATATATATATATATATATATTGGGTTGAACGGAAAGTAATGTAGAATTTTAGCTTACGAGAAATGAAATGCATAACAGTCCATGAAAGTGATTCTGGAATCGTAAATTTTAGAATTACCATAATCTTGAGCACACTCCCTTTCTTTCTCCACTTAATTTTTCATGTAATTCATATTTTATTTACATACTCATGAAGTCTTTTGACAAGTTACATATACACCATATCATGCTTTATGAATTTCTGTTTCATGGAAATGCAGGAGAAGCTACTAAGAAAATTTGTTTAGTATACCTGTATGCTGTCAATGAATGTCAATGAATGTCAATGCCAACGGTGCTTTAAAAAGTTTTGAGAGAGTTTCAACTCTTGAGGATGAGCCAAGATGTGGGCCGCCAAGGCAAGCTGATGATGATGAATGAGGATAATGGTCGAGTCAGGTCTACTTATCACCAGTAGGGAAATAGCAGGGAGGCTTCATTGTATACAATCAAAAGCAATGGAACATTTGAAACAAATAGGCAAGTTATAGAGAATTTAACTGCTCACTTCTACCCAGACTTGGGTGTATATAATTTGAAGTGGCACTCTATTTGAATTTGAAACAAACACAGTTTATACCTGAAACAATGTTTATTGAATTCGTTGCACATATATAATTGGCTTTTACAGCAATAAGCATACGTACTACTTGTACGGAATGTATATATTATCATTCAATAGAAATACACATTTCTAATACTCATAAACAGTAAGTCAAACTAGCAGTACTGCCACGTAAACTTCGGGCCTGCTAAGCATTAGCGCAGGATAACACCTTTTCAACCTTAACCACCTTTTTTTTATTAATGACACTGCGTGGTATTTATACTAAGCGCGTATGCCGAAATTAGCATATCTAAAGCAGCTTCTTTAATTCATTCACTCAAAAGTTCGATTCTTGTGAATCGAATCTTGTGTATACCTTACAAAGTCTTGCGCTGGTTTGTGGGTCACACATGAACTTTCGGCTCTAATGCATCAGCACAGTGTCACTTTGCATTTCCCTGGTCACACGAAACGAGATAGAACCTTTTTTATGAGTGCTGTGCACTAACCCTATTGGATTCGCTCACCTCAAAGTTAAACTATAGAGAAAATGTGTATAAGGCAGTGATTCTAAACTTTTTTTCAGTTATGGTACACTTTTAAGGATTTAAAAAATTTGGCGGCGCACTAACAATAAGATAAATTTAAATGAATTTTACTTGGATAATACAGGTCTGCATTAAAAAAATTTTTAACAGCTGTTTTGGTTATTCCCCATATTCTGTATATTTTTCTGTATGCTGAATCTGAAAATGACCTCCGTTTTGTCATAGGACATCATGCTTCCTGAAAATTCAGGTAACTATGTTAAATTAGGCAATACTTCAAAATAAATTGAAATAGACTAAGAAAATTAATTTTTAATTACACATTTTACATGAAAATCCTTTTTGAACTGAAATGAGCTCACCAAAACACACTAAAATCGTTTCTTCTTCTCTGTGAGATTCCTCTTGGTACATTTATGCTAGTGAGTATTACGCTTGTGAGCATCTGGAATGTCTCTCTGAAGTATCCAACAGTAGTCTGCCACCATTGTAACGCCCCAATCTTCCTGATATCTTCTTTGCATCTCTTTAATATCCTGGTGGAGACGTTCACCTTGTTCTTCACTCCCGGATCCCAAATTTTCAGTAAAGTAGTCATTGTGGAATTGGAGGAAATGCATTTTCAAACTGATCAGGCAGCCTAAAGCTCTAAATGCTTTCATCATTCGTCCGGCGATCTTTTTGTAGTCAGGATCTTTCTTATTACCTGAAAATTTCTCTATGACCTCTTTAAATGCAATCCACCCTTCTTTTTGAAAATCCTTCATGGTATTGACAAACTCTTGATCAGCAATAAGCCTTCTAATGTCTGGTCCAACGAACACACCTTCCTTCAATTTTGCCTCCGAGAAACCTGGAAACTTGGTGACCAAATATTTGAAGAATTCTCCATCTCTTGGAAGTCATTTCACGAATTACTTCATCAACCCCAATATTATGTGAAGAGGTGGTAAAAGAACTTTGTATGAAGGTACCAAAGTTTCTCGGAGGACATTATTTTGACCGACTGAGAGCACCCTCGGCTGCCAACTCTTCTTGGCCCAGTGATTTGTCTGTCTCAACTGTTCATAGACACAGAAAACAGGGGTATTTGGTATATCCAGTTTGTTGCCCGAGCAGCACGCACAAGCCTTTTAAATCCCCACACACTTGCCAACCATGGTCTTCATACTTAAGTTTACGAAGAACCAATTCCAAGTTCTCGTAGGTTTCCTTCAAATGTACCGAATGGCCTACATGGATGGAAGCGTTAAAATCGCCGTCGTGGAGCAAAACTGCTTTGAGACTTCTTTTCGAAGAATCTATGAAGAGACGCCATTGCGTTGAATCATATTGGATTTTGATTTGACCGATCAAACCTTCGACATCGATGCAATAAACCAACTTGTCTTCCTGGGCAAAGTAATCAACGAACTCCTTTTCACGATGTCTGAACCATGAAAAACACACTCCCGGAAACAACAAATTCCTGCTTTTGAGCCTTGAACCGGGTAACTCAACAGCATCTCTAGGAAGATTCATGTCTTACCAAATCATTCATAGCCTCCTGGGAAAAAATTTGGTCTTGTATCATCTTCAGAGTCAGAACTTGATTCATCATCTGGTTTAGGTATAACTTCACTTTCATCGGAGCTAGGTATCTCTTCCAAGGTAACAGGGGGCTTGAGTACTGGTATATCTTTGCCGTGGGGGATGGGACGAATTGCTGAGTGGAGATTGGGGTATGAAATGAAATGCTTACATTTGGAATTATACCCTGTCACATCGCATGGATAAAAGTAACAGTCTTCACTATGGTTCTTTTGCTCTCACCATACTGTTGTAGGTTTTCTTGGGTGGGGTGTGATTGGTTATAGTGGTAGGCAATGATACCATTACTCTGATTTTAAACAATACATTAATTTATTCACACAATACAAATATTAGTATACATTCAATTATATTCTTATTAATTTGAACTTACAGACATTCTCATTATATCAATGTATTATTTGCCTATATTATTTCATTTATTTAAATTAATATCATTTCAGTACGCAATATATCTATATTATTCCTTAACTTCCGCCTATCATATAAGACTCGGGTAACTCATGAAATTTGGCAATAGTTAATAAAAGGTTACCTCCATTTTTGCAGACTGCAGAAGTGGACTTTGGCTGGCATATTCCGGTGAATCTATTGGGGTCTCTATTCGGACTCGCTCAATTACGTAGGAATCGGCAGACTTTAACGGCCGGATCAGTTCTCCATCCGTTGCTTGTGGGGGTTAGGCACTCCGTCGTGGTTACGAGTCTCACCTCTTATCATCTCATAGGTAGCTTGCAGGGGTTCAGGCAATCTATCTCGGCTCCGAGGATTCTCTATGCTAGCTTGCGGGGTTCAGGCAATCTATGTCGGCTCCGAGGATTCTCTGTGCTAGCTTGCGGGGTTCAGGCAATCTATGTCGGCTCCGAGGATTCTCTATGCTAGCTTGCGGGGTTCAGGCAATCTATGTCGGCTCCGAGGATTCTCTATGCTAGCTTGCGGGGTTCAGGCAATCTATATCGGTTCCGCTGCTCCTTGATGCTCCTTTCATCGTTGAGTTGCCGGCTTACAGCGATGCGCTACGTCGGGGCGCAATCTCCCATATATTCTCTTTTGCCTTCTCGCTTACGAGGCTACAACTCTCTATTTTTGGGTGCCAACTCTCAGAGTCACCATCAATATGATATCCCTTTTCTTCTCATTCTCTCTATTTTTTATTATCTTCTCAACGCCCCGCCTTTTACATTTTTATTCGTCTCTCATGTTCAACCTTTTTCTTTATACTTCCACTTTGATTCGTTAACTTGTTCCTCCCCTAATCATTTCTTTAACCATTTAGAGTGAGGGGCGTTTTATACTCGAACAATCCCGTCCTCGACTCATTCCTATTTTTCTAGGAAATGTGTTTTCCCAGAACATCTCCTATGTGTGGGGTCCTCTTCTCTTTGTCAACAATTCCCTTTTCATCTCGATGTCTTCCCTCGCTGTTTCGACTCTTAATTGTTTCCTTTCAATTTCTTCTCTTCATCCGGTTCTTTTGTCTGATCAATTGCCATTCCAATTTTCTCATGGCACCGTCGACTATCCGCTTTAATTGGGTTGTCTGCCCTTTTTGAACTCCTAACATATCGTATCCCCACGACATTCTTCTCGTATCGTCTGGCGTCATTTTACTATCCCATTTTCCGTCCCGTTTGTTAATTGGTTTTTTTTGCACCTTTTCTATTTTCTTTTTTTTTATATGTCGTACCCCACGACACATACCATAAGAATTCCATAACGGAAAGCTTTTTTCTTACGCTTGAACCAATTTCAGAGGTCCTCAACACACAGTTTACACACTTTATGAGACGCCCAAACTTTATCTGATCTACTTGTATAAGAGCCTGCGCGCTCAATTTGCAACATGTTGATTCTGGTTTCCATTAGCTCACTATAGAAGTTCTTTCATTGAAAGTTATGTTTTTTTTGGCATTGTATATCTTAAATGCGCTGTTGTGAATTAATTAATAGTAATTATGACGTCACATTTAGTTAAAAACTCTAAGATAAAAAAATACCAAAAATTGAGAAAAATTTGCTAAATTTCAAGAGAATTTTGCATTTTGTGTTAAATCCTGACGTCTAGGATTTTTATCAAATTTTTGCTCGTATTCAGCACACCAAAATACATGGAAATCAGTTGAAAATAATAAAACAGCTTTTTAGTTGCAGATTTGTGCAGAATTGATTGATGTACCTATAATATATTTTGTAAATATAGCTTACGAAATAATTATCATGGAAATATAAAATGAAATTGCATTACAAAGTAAACAAAATATTTAAATACAAATTTCATTTAATGCGAAATTTGAGCTTGTTGTTTTTTGATGACTTCATTTAAATTTGGGAGTAAAAATAATAATGCTACTCTCCTTTCGTGATCCAGATTTAAAAGTCCAGAACTTTAATAATCATACGCATTGGTTCAGCTAGTCCCCGCTAGGAAGGTAGAACTGATGGGATTAATGGTCTGACGTTACTTATGTATGGCTATTCGCAGTGACGGCACAATAAAGTGGCATAGGGGTTGAGAATCACTGGTCTAAGGACTGTTGATTTGGATTGAAAGATTTTTTAAAAAAAAATTGTATTTCGTAATAGAGAAATAAATTTTACACCTTGGGACATTTTCCTTTTTTTAAAAATGCAAATAATATTTTAAAATTTAAATTATTCGGGGGAAAAAATCTGGTATAGCGTATTTTAAACGAACATCAATTCCTTTGGTGGACAAAATTTATGTAATGAATCCTGTTGCAAGATGCAGAAAAGTTGACGCTATCTGAAAATACCATTTTTATTGGATTATCAGCATTGATGTAGGTGTAAATAGTAGACAGATTTTCTCCATTGGTTAACATTGAGGTGAGCGAATCCAATTGGGTTAGTACACAGTATCCTTAAGGTGAATTGTGAATGGATCCTTTATGCTAATGTTATAGGAAAAAGACAAAGGTTGATTCCAAAAGAGAAACTTATTCCCCCACCAAAGCCGGGTGACGCAGTGGGGACGAAAGAGTTTTCGCAAATAGAACAGATGCAAGGTAGGCGCAAAAGTAAGGTGAGAAGAATATATTCAGAAACGGGCAGTAAGTGGTGACCCGCTGAATTTAACGAACTGCTTAGGCGAAAATGACGACGAGAGATGCCAAGTTGAAGGGAAATGCGGACAGTGAAGGGGGACCAGCTGGATTTAATGAACTGATCGGACGAAAATTGGAAACGTAGTGGCCCGAAGTTAAAGATAAAAAGGGGAGATAAAGGAATTTATGATATTGACTTCGTTAGGAGGACAGCAGGAGGTTGGAGAAAGGCGTGAGGATTTGAGAATTGGGGGAACCCCAGAAAGGAGCGTGTCAGAAACAGGGACGGGCACCCCCTTCAATTTAGATTGGGAGAAGAATAATTATAAAATATATGTGGGGCCAATAGTATAGGTCCAAGTTGGCCCATTGGTCAGAGGGTGACCACCAATGGAATCCCAGAGTGAAGGAGTTGAAGTTAAGTTGGGAGTAAGAAAAGTCCAGCAGAGCAGATTGATTTGCGAAATCGAGAGACGTAGGCAGAATCAAAGCTGAAAGGGTCGCAGTTGATTTAGCATGGCGGGTATGTAAGCCCTATCTATAGTTAGGGAGACAGATAGTTATGCAGAGTCACGTACAGACTGAACCTGGCATAGAGAGGCAGTCGTACTGATACACGTAGTCTACCTAAGAGATGTAGATTGAGCTCAAAAGAAGCAGATAGATTTGACGATCGGCCATAATGATAGTAGTCTGAAGTAGAGATAGAAGTATTAGAGAAACAGCATGAATGACTATTGGAGAAGCAGACGCAAGCCCCCTGTTACAGTGCGGGAAATGCCTTCCCGTTGAAGTACCAATTACCCGGAAAGACTCCTGCACCGACCCGAGCCAGCGACGCACGTTTGCCGACCCAAGGAGAGGACAAGATGCGGCGATCAGCCCCTTAACCCTAGAAAGAGTTTCACATCCAGGTCAACGTGGAATCGACCATGAGCCCTACCGCTACCACGCGTCGAGCGTACGCCATCACCCAAGGGTGCAGAGTCCGGTATCAGTTGACCAATAGGAGAGAGGCGCAATCCAGCCCTCCTCGCTATTGTCCAGAGGAGAACCCATTGTATAGTAAAGAAAGTGTCTACCCAGCTGTGGGAGCGAGAAAAGATACTACAGATGTGGGATTTTTATGTACTTGGTAATTCCATGTTATCTGCTCACTGAATAATGATAAATTTGATGATCGCGTAGGATAATGATAGGGAAAGTCACAGTTGATATTAACATATATTGCCATAGCTATATATCACTTAAGAATTGTTGATTAGTAAATTAGTAATTTTAGTATTATTAAGCACCTGATATATCATGAAATGTATAAGTGTATGTATTTTATTATTATGTTTAATAAATTGAATTGTGTATGTAGGTATGAGTAATCACTCTTTGTCATATAAAAGAAAGTACTAACCACAGTAATTAACGATACTGCCACACCGGAATTTCATCAAAAGAAGGTTTTGCTGTGTGTATGGTGGGATATGGAGGGTATAGTCTATTATGAACTGCTAGAAAGTAACCAAACCCTTACTGCAGACATCTATTGTCGTCATCTGGATAATATGAAAGAGGTTTTAACCACCAAACGACATGCATAAGCCAATAGGCGGGGTGTGGTCCTTCAGCACGACAGTGCTCAACCACACACTGCACGATTGACTCGATAGAAACTGAATGCTTTTGGATGGGAGATTCTTACTTATCCATCATACAGTCCAGATATAGGACTCTCAGTTTATTACCTGTTTGGATCTGTGGAGCATTTTCTTCTTGGCAAAAATTTCTATTGTAAACAGGATGTAGAAACTGCAATAAATTGATATTTTGAGTGAAAGCCAAAAGAATTCTTCAACGCAGGTGTTGTGGCTTAGGCCCCTTGACCGACAATATATCAGATAAAGTCTACAAAGGATATTGGGCAGAATGGTGCGACTCCGGTTTTAAATAGCACCACAAGGGTCGGAATCCGACTTAGCTAAAGGACCGGTCCGGTAATTTTGAACCGAGTCAAGTGACAAGACTGACACACTTGACCCCGCATCTCCAGAGGAAAATTTTGAGAATTTGGAGGACATTGCAGCCACGACAGATTTTTCGTGCACCGGCCACTATTAGCGTACACGGCGGTGGATTTGTCAACGACCGGCATCGAACCAGAGACGTTCAGATCACTAACTCGCAGCGTTTGCCAACTGGGCCACCGCACCCGTCGTATGTCAGTCTTAACATAATGATGAATATGTTATAAAATATAACTTAAATTATATGGGATATATTATAACTTGCTTTATTTTGTTCTTACTTTCATATATTAAGGATACCGTATTCATACAGATATGACTTCATTATTTTTCGACTATGCTATTTAGAGGTACAGACTCGCAACTTTTTGAAGTATATAGATAAATTTTATTACTATAGGGTCAGAAGTTTAACTAATTGACCCAATTTAGTCAAGCCGGAAAATCAGTTTTTTTTTATGTTAGCATAAAATAAAAACATAATCATTTAGTTAAACGGAAAATTTCCTTGTAAGACATTATACACGAGTAGCATTCAAAAAGAAGTATTCAAAATTAGGGATGAAATTAAATCATGTGGCAGCATTATTTCCTTCCTAAATTATGTTGCCACATGATTTTACTTTATTTGTTGAATTTATCTAATAAATGAAGATAAATTTGTTAGTATATGGTATATAAGTTTTACTTTATTCAGTGAAAAAGTTCATCTGTCCTAGAATAATTCTTGAAATATTTCCCCCAATGAGATTTTTATAGCATGCCATTAGGCCTATAATATCGTGAACACTGAAATCGGAATTTTCATTTATGTTTTTGTTTTCCGTTAAAAGATGGCGCAACCGTCTTGATGATGATAAAACATGGAATTTATATATTTACACTCTCTTTTCTTTAATAGATGGCGTTAGAGAGACGTGCTTCGTGAAAAAAATGGAGATTAGTACACTTTCCCTTACTCAGCACCACATGGTTTAACTGTCATGAACGCTAGTTATTTTTATGTTATCGGAAAATGTGGTATGGCACAGTGGAAACGTTCTTTTATGAAAAATCTAGGATTCGGGAAAGACATTAAATTTCATTTAATTAAATTTCAGGTTATTGAAAAATGTTGCATGACGGAATAAGGGAAATATTTTATGACGTATTTTCACTCTTTGTTTCTTCTTATATTAAGGGAGTTCGAGATAAATCTAGTTCGCATTCCTATGCAAAGTCAAAACTTACTCTGTTGTAAAGGAATTTTTGTGTTCCAAATGTATGGACTTAAAAATATTTAGAGTACCGCAAGGCTAGATAAGATTGTTTGGTATGATGGAAAAACGTTGAAAATGGTCTACATAATTCTGTAAGGGTGAAATTATTAATTTTAGGGTGCACAATGTGTAGAATTTTTATAAATAGCCGACACAAATCTATATTTTATAATTATGCAATAATTTATTTTAGGGTGCATTAAAGGAATTTTAAACACATTACGTACAGAAAATTTTGGAACAAAGCGGAGATAAAATTTTGTTATTATTGTACAATATTTAGTTTTAGGGTGCATTAAAATAATTTTAAGCATTTTCCACTGTCGAGATTAATCTATATGTTATAATTAAGCATTAATTAATTTTTGGGTGCATATTTAAAGTTTTATTATTATTACGAAGAAAAGTTTTCAAATAGTCGAGATTAATTTGTACATTTTAATTTTGCAATAATTAATTTTTGGGTTAATTTTATGCATTTTTAAGCTTATTATGAAGAAAAATTCAACAATAGGCGAGATTAATCTTTATGTTATAATTGTGAAATTGTTGATTTTTGGGTGCATTTTAGGAATTTTAAGCATATTATGCAAAAAAGTTTTAAAATAGTAGAGAAAAAGCTATAAATTACGACATATTGCACAATAAATAATTTTACGATGCATTTGGAGGATTTCAAGCATGTTATGTCAAAATTTTTTTAAATAGTTGAGACAAATATATGTGTTACGATTGGGAAATAATTAATTTTTTGGGTGCATTAAAAGAATTTTAAAGCTTTTTATGTAGAAAAGTTTAAAACAGTCGAGACAAGTCTTTACGTCACGGTTGTGAAATGACTAATTTTTGGGTGCATTAAAATAATTTAAAGCATTTTATGTAGAAAAGTTTTAAATTGCAGATATAAAATGGTGAATTTTGTACTACTATTACTCATAATGACATCCCAAATATTTTCAACAAACTTTGGCTTCATTTGTGAAATAAGGTAAATTAAGCTTCGTGTCTTCGAAGGCGATATTGTTGATTTTAAAATGCGCCTCTACTTGAAAGCGCCATATTTTTGATTTTTCAGACCAGAATGGAAGTATTTTAAAGCTCACCCTGGATACTTCTAGTTTGATGTGTTTTAGCTCCGCTTTCTCTTGTGCTGTCGACATAGGATCAGTTTGGGATTTTAAATAATCGAGACAAATCGTTACGTCACAGTTGAGAAATGACTAATTTTTGGTTGCATTAAAAAAATGTCAAGCATTTTATGTAGAAAAGTTTTAAATAGTCGACACAAATCTTTACGCTGCGAGAGTGAAATATTTAACTTTTGGGTGCATTTTAAGAATTTGAGGCACATTATGTAGAAAAGTTTTTAAATATACGTTAAAAATCTATACGTTACAGTGAAGCATTTCTTGACTTTCAAAGGATAGTGTATCTCCATTACCGGCATAAGGTGAAAGGTTTGATAGCAGTCGAGATAAGTTTGTTTATTATAGATATGTAGTCATTAAATTTACGGGGATATATGTACGTTGTACACGTACTGTTTAAGGGAACGGTGGATATTATAAAATTTATTTATTTTTACTTTTTATCATAGAGATATGAAACTTTGTACATATATACATTTCACCATAAGTATATAGAATAACTGAAAAGAAATTTACAATCTTAGTATAATTTTAAGATTTAAAAAAAAATTTTAAATTTATAAACAAAAGTTTAAAACGCCCCTTGAGACTTATTTTTTGAGATATTTCCTCAATTTTGCATTTTAATCACTTAAAATTGTGTTAAAAACAAATATGGGTATCAATTATTTAATCCCTTGAATAGTTAATTAAGAGATTTTTTTCTGAATTCCATCCAAATGTTCATCAAAATTTTGCCTTTTAATAAGTTATAAATCAAATTTAATTACCTTAATGAAGTTGGATTGTAAAATACATACCCAATTTCTTTGTAAACAGCATCAGGATTCTTCCTCATAAATTTCATGAATTTTGAACAAAAATTAAATCGCATGGAGCATTTAAAAAATCTAAAAACCTCGAAAAGTCAGTTTTCAGAAAAACAGATTTAAAGTTTATTACTGCACTTAACTTTATTGCTTCGTAGAAGCATCATAAATGATTTTTTACCGGAAAAAAACTATTTTCGTACTATTATCCTCAAGAAATATTTTTTTTTGCAATAACACAATGAATATTACAATAAAAAAAATTTGCCCAAATAAAGGTTCACGGTCCCCTTAAAACATTTTGAAAGTTGTCAAAGTCCATACTGTATCTTAAGGGGGTCCGGGACACATTTAAATTTTTTTTTTATTTATTCAGTTAAAATTTTGAATTTTTTGTGATGCTTAACCATATAATTTGTAAACAAAATCACATCATAAAACTTCTCATAAAGTTTTTAAAAAAATTTTTAAGTTTAAAATTTTTAATAAATGCGGAGTAATTTAAAATCGTTATAACTCGAAATATTATTTGTCAAATTTCAAAATTTTTTCATTTAATTAAACAGATATATATACGTTTTCATTTTTATTCACCATTTTTTAAACTATTAATTTTTAAAAAAGTTAAAAATATTTAGATGAAAAATTACAAAAAAAAAATTATGTAACTTATTTTTAAAAAAATCATATTTTCAAAAGTACATATTTTTTTCGAATTTGCTGAATCAAAATTAAAGTAAAATACTTGAAAAAGTGATGTTACAAGTTTCAACGATTTATCTTTAACGGTTCTTAACTTATAACAATTTAAAGACGAGAAATGGTGAAAAAACCCATCATGCAGTAAAACGCACTTACAGGTTTAAACAACGATTGGCTACTATTAGAATGTTGAAAAAAAAAAATAATTTCTCCTGTTCTAATTAAGATAGAAACATTACTTAAACGTCATTTTAAGCGTAAAAGAACGCAAAATTTTTAAATGCAATAATTTTTTTTTTCGAAAATACAAACAATTTTGTGTCCTGGATCCCTTTAAATTTTAGTCATAATTAAGTCTTAACTGCGCTATATACTACTCGTTATGCCTGTTTTATAAAACATTTTTGAAATAAAAACGGACATCGTCAGTGTACCCAGCAGTCGTGGAAAATCTTATTGGCTTCTCATCATCACTTGTACCAGAAGCTTCCTGCCACTTAATCTAATATTCAAATGCATTTCGAACTCTCCTCTTCTGAATTCAAGTCATTTTATATTAGGATTTTAATAGAAAAGACCATTGTAAAATGAAAAATAAAATTACATTTCATTCCAGATGTCGAATTGTTTTTTTTTATTCTTTTACCTGTTTCACTCTTTTACGTCTTACGATTCTAAATGGCGGAAAAATAAATTTGTAAAAATAAAATTGTACCTCATTCTATCTTTTTTAAAATAAGTTCTTCCATGTATCAACTTCCCAGCTTGGGATTCCAAAGAATTATTTTTTTTTTTTTTTTTTTTTTTTGGGGGGGGGGGGGGGAGAAGAAAAAGCTAATACTTTACTCCAACGTTTTTTTAATTTTTCCTCAGATTTAAGTTCACGAAGAAAAAAAATCTCAGAAAAAATAAAATAGTGTTTTATTCTATGTCTTTAAGTAGATTCATATGGTTATACATTGCTCTGATAATCTTTATTACTTCACAATTATATGAAAAAATCATTCTATTCTCAGGAAAATTTTTTAAGAAAATGGAATAATTTTTTTGTCAAAATAGGTTATATTTTTAAATTCGTAAGTTTATTTCTTTTAAAGCAAAATGATACGACAAAATTTTATAATAAACATTTTATGTTGTAAATGTTATATTATATATACCCTATATATGTAACGTGTAACATATAATAATAACAGCCCACCTTTATTAATCTAATGCGTATTTTAAATTATCCTTGTTTCCTCTCAATAAATTACAGCCCCTTTTTCCCAATTTTTATCTCAAAATGAACGGCCTAATCAACTATATTATCCCTTAAACACACGCGCGAAAAACAGTAAAGGTTATTTTTAAAACACGATTCAACATCACGAGTCTATCTCGCTCCTTCCGAAAGATCACACGACTTTTGACTGACGAGGTTAGATGGTCGCCGATAGCCAATTAGAAGTATTTTTGGCCCCCTAGTGTCAGGTCATGAACCCCTCGTAAGTATGAAAAAGCCCGCGGAAAACCTTTGCCAGAGCAAAGATTTTTCGAGGGCTTTTTTCTGTCTTTTTCCGTGTCTTCGTACCTTCCTCACGTCTCGTCCCTGCTTTTGTATCTCCGAGATCTCTCGTCCTGTGTTGCTCTAGCGCCGCTTATACATTTCTAAATATGCCGCTTCTGTTCGTATACATAAATAATGTCCAGCGAAACTCCGGTAGGTCTGGGACTAGTTTTTTGTGCCTTTCTGTGAAGTCACACGTAGTGAATGAGTACTGAAATGTCTTGAGCATTGAGCAGTCTTCGTTATTCGGAGTAATAAAAATATTTCACGGACTTTATGCTTATCGCTCCTGTTGTGCGAGTTCTTCAATATCTTCCATCACGTGTCTACGGTACGCTACGAATGTCTCCACCACCATGACTACCAACTTATATATATATATATATATATATAAGTAATGTTTACAACTGATGATGACCTAGGTAGCCGATGGTCCATCAGGTATGGGGATTCAAAGAGTCTGAGCAGAGTAGTCGTCGTTGTTTTCAGAAAAATGAGTGGCTGGCATATGGATGCAGGCACGCTGGAGAGAAATTAAGATCCGACACCAGGAAAGAAGAGGCGGTTTGGTCATAGTACAGTTTTTTTATTCTTGGAAATGTTGCTGGACATCATTTACTGGAAATTATATTACAGCAGATCAGCACCTCTCATTACACAGTCCAGAAATAGCCAGACATACGGGCGCAAAATTCGACGTGTTTGTTGGACTAGAACAGAACACGGAAGGCCGCGAAAAACCTAGGTTCACGCCCAGAGTACGGGCGCATTGAACTCCTAATTGGTCCAATGATGACACTTGACTTAAACGCCATATAAGGTGATCGTTTTCGTCATGGTTCTCGAATATTCTTCGTTATATAATTCTTTCCGCGCGTGGCTTTAGAGGAAAAACTAATAAGTGATTTTGGTTATTCCCAAGTCGAAATTAAAGATGAGGGGCGTTTTCATATTGCGATAATATAAAAGAATTCTGAATAGGTGTTTCCTTTAATGGTAATAAAAGTTATAGTTTCATTTATATATATATATATATATATATATATATATATATATATATAGGTAGACATACAGATATATATATATATATATATATATATATATATGTAGAATTTCCTGTCTACGTGGCGGCGTCTAGGGGGGTGTATAAGAAGAACACACTTGAGTCATCAATCAACTATACTTTTTAAAACTCAACAATGCTGTTTATTAACGTAGACAGCAATTATGATATGCCAGAGAGCCTACGTTACCGTCTCCGGTACAATTACAATAATCACGGGAGCGCAATGCTTCGCTTCCCTTCAACAGAACAAAAGATCGGGCAGCTTTCTCGCTCTCGTCATACAATCTCTCGTGCCTACGCACGGAATCCAAAACACAACTTCCCTCAACGGGGTCTCTCTCTCTTCTCCCTGTGCACAGGGCATTTTCTCACCACGCTTCGAATTGCTTCCAAGCCGGGGTCATTCGACCCTCGAGTGTCCCCTCAAAAATGTCGCAAGAAGAAGGGTTTGGGGGCGTCCCTGTACGCATAGGAACATAGAATATTACTAGGGCATAAGAAGAGATTTTGCATAAATCCTACATACATATATATATATATATATATATATATATATATATACATATATATATATATATATATATATATATATATATATATATATATATATATATATATATATATATATATATATATATATATATATATATATATATATATATATATATATATATATATATATATATATATATATATATATATATATATATATATATATATATATATATATATATATATATATATATATATAAGAATGTCTTATTCGAAAGCCATTTCGTCAAGCAAGGAGAGATCTCGTGACTGGCACCAAAACGATAACTCCGCAATTCGGAATTGGGAAAAATTCTCCCTTACGCAATGCTTCAAGGATATGATAAGAAATTTCACCTTCGCCTCCTGAAAGTTCCGCTCACAATTTTGTTTATGCCGCAATGGAGATATTTATTCATATTTTCACCATCTGTAGTTTTTGAGGTATAGTTTTTACTATAACAAATTATTTTAATTTATATTCATTTAAGTTTCTCTTTCCAGATAGAAGGTTTTTATGTTACTTTTCTAAGAATAGAAAATATGGAAAATACAAGTAAGATTGTATTTTGTTTCCTGTAACATTTTACTTGTATCAGTCTCCCTTAACATTCTAAATGAAATTAATATAAGAGGCAGATAATAAAAAGTTTTAAATATTGCCATATTTGAAACCATTCGCATTTCTAATTAATAGTTTGTTTAAGTATGATCAGAAAGAACATTTTTAATATAATTTATTTTCTATTTAGCTACGTTTCCTTCTGTGCTAGAAAGTTCCTACGTTAATGTCCTTAGAAAAAAAACTCATTTATGTTATCTTGCTAAGAAAAAAAATTGAAAAATGCAAGCTTGCATGTTGTTTTCTTTAATATTTTATTTGTATCAGTCTCACTTCACATCCTAAAGGAAAATACATTCGAGGCAGAAAATAAAAGGTGTCAAATATTGCCATATTTGGAATCATTCCCATTTCTAATTAATAATTTGTTTAAGTATGATCAGAAGAAATATTTCTGATCTGGTAATCTAATTTATTTTCAATTCAGTTCATGATTGTATTTTGCTTCCTTTAACATTTTATTTGTATCAGTCTCACTTAACATCCTAAATGAAATTACATTAGAGGCAGATGATAAAAGGTATCAAATATTACCATATTTGGAACCATTCGTATTTCTAATTAATAGTTTGCTTAGGTATGATCAGAATGAATATTTTTGATCTGGTAATATAATTTATTTTCCATTCAGTTCAAGATTCCAATTTGTTTCCTGTAACATTTTACTTGTATCAGTCTCATTTCACATCCTAAATGAAATTGCATTAGAGGCTGATAATAAAAGGCGTCAAATATTGTCCTATTTCGAATCCTTCGCATTTCTTATTAATAATTTGTTTAAGAATGATCAGAAGGTATATTTTTAATCTAATTTATTTTCTATTCAGTTACATTTCCCTCTGTGCTAGAAAGGTCTTACGTGAAAATTCTTAATTCGGCAAATAAACTCGGCTAATTAATTCGGTAAATTATGGTTTAAAACCGAAACTGTACTCGGCAAAAATTATAGTACATAAACTCGGATAAAATCATAGTTTGTATTTAAATCTGTTAACATTTTACTTCCGTCAAATCCACTTTAATCCTAGAGCTTGATGACGATAGAAGTGAAGGTAAACCATTACGAATATCCTACAAATAAAGTTATTTGCACTTAGAATAATTTATTTGTTTGTAGATGATTATAATAAATTAGCTGTAATTAACTCTGAAGGTTGCTTAATCTACACGTTATGCCTATTTTGTAGAGCACTTTTGGAGTAAAAACAAACAAAACTATAAATATTTACCATAGAACTTTCTAATTTATTTCCTATTAATTTACTTGACTTTCAAGCTGGAATCTTATATGCAATGATTTCAAGGAAAGAAATTGACGGTAAAAAATAAAATTAGAATGTATTTTATTTCGTTTAACTAGATACTACTGTCAACTTTCTTTAATCCCCATACTTAATACATTTAGATGGAGAGGCGATACATGTCAGACACAGCCATATTTATAAAGGTAAATATTAGACTCTATTTTATTTCGTTTAACTTACGTCTATCAAATTCACTTTAATCCCCGATCTCCATAACACTACAGGAAGAAATACCTGTCAAATACAGTTATAAATAAATTTATTCGCATTTTGAATAAACAAGCTTGTTTGTATATGAGCAGAATAAATATTTACCGTAAATTTTTTAACATTTATTTTCTATTTAGTCTCACTGATTTTCCCGGTTTGAAGTTTCTGTATTAAAATGCTAAGGAATGAAAGTCTTGTTATTTTAGAAAGTGACATTAAAGTACTCGTATATTTCATTTTTTTTTCTTCTGTTGACCTTCTCTAATCTCCATACCTGATACCTTTTAGAACGAGAAGAAAAATGCATCAAATGTTACCACATTTCAAAATTATCCCCCTCCGAATTGATAATTTTAATAACTATGATGACAATAAAATTTTAAGGTTTGATATTCTAATTAATTTTCTATTCAGTTATGTAAGGCTGCATATTTTTATATAACGATTCTATGGACAAAAAGTTACAGTAAGATGTTAAATTAGCCTCTACTTAATTCCGCTCAACACTTTACTTCTAACGAATTCTGCAATTCCTCTTATCTACTTACGTTTATCAACTTAATTTCAGTTTTAATCACCGAGTTCGTTGATGTCAGAGGAAATATTCCATCATTTTAAATTTGGTATAAATATCTATCTTTCGAATAAATAACTTTTTATGTACCATTCAAATAATTATTTACTGAACAATCTATATATATAAAACAGTTCCGTAACTGACTGACTGACATATAACGCACAGACCAAACCGCTGGACATAAAGAGCTGAAATTTTGCATGGGAATTCTTCTTATAGTGTAGGGGTGCACTAAGAGAGATTTTTGAAAAATTCTTCTTAGATTATTTTAAATTAAATTTCTAAGCTGTTTTTGTAATATTCTTTTAAGTTTGCATTTAAAATAATAATCCGAGGGTTATACAATTTATATCACAAGAAAGACCATGAAAATTCCTTTAAAATGAAATCTTTTTCGAATCTTTACTTCCATTTTTTTATTTTTCGTGAATATTTAAAGATTAATGCTTAGAATTTAATTTATTGAATGCTGATCAAGCGGTTTGTTTTCTTTTAATTTTTCATGACGTGCATAACAACGAAATAGACAAAAAATTTTTTTGTCTTGCTAATGCGGCAGACCATTGGACATTATCCAAAAAAATATTAACATCCAGTAAAAGAAATGTTCCTCAAACTGTACTATATTAACTGTACTATATTCTTTAGTATGTTTTACTAGATTTAATTTGAATATTTTCTTCTACATTATTTTGTCTATAAAAATATCCGTTACGATTTTTTTATAAATATATTTTTCCTTTTTTTACATCAATTGCATACATTGATCGTTGTATTTATTATATATATATATATATATATATATATATATATATATATATATATATATGCATATTTTTGGCATTAATTACATACATTGACCGTTGTATTTAATTTGAATATACTCCGTAGCGAGGTACGGGTTTTCAGCTAGTATTTTAATATATTTCTATCTAATGCCACTGATTTCCAGCCAGCTACATAATGATTATATCATATATTTTATATAAGGATTCGAAGGACAGAAAATTTAAGTAAAATGTCAAATTAGACTGTATTTTATTCCGTTAAACTTCTTCATTCTATTGGTTTTCTTCAATCGCGGATTTCGATACATTAAGAGAGCGTAAGTAAAAATTTAATATTGCCATATTTGAAATTATTCCGGTTTTAGATAAATAATTTGTATACATATGATTAGTGAGAACATTTGACATAATTATTATATTCGAATTAATTTTCTTGTGTGGTAACTTTGTGTAAGTAAATTTTATAATATGATACGAAGGACAAAATGTTTCGCTGAAGAGTCAAATTTGACTGTATTAACTTCTTCCATCTATAGACTTTCTTTAATGCTCGAATTCGATAGCTTTTGAGGGAGTCAAATAAACGTGTCAAATACTGCCATATTTTAAATTATTCATGTTTTGAATAAATAATTTGTATAAATATGTTCAGAATTCTAACATTTAACACACATTTATCTAATTTATTTTCTTATTTGTTGCGTTATAACCAACCGAGCTGTAAATGTTTATATTATGATTACAAAGGGAGAAAGTCTCGCTGAAAGTCCAGATTAGACTGTATTAACTTTTTCCTTCTATTGACTTTCTTCATACCTCGAATTCGATAGCTTTAGAGGGAGTCAAATAAACGTGTCAAATACTGCCATACTTAAAATTATTCATGATTTGAATAAATAATTTGTATAAATATGTTCAGAATGAACATTTAATACATATTAATCTAATTAATTGTCTTATCTGTTGTGTGTTAACCAACCCAGTTGTAAATGTTTATATTATGATTACAAAGGGAAAAAGTCTCGCTGAACGTTCAAATTAGACTGTGTTAAATTTTTCCTTCTATTGATTTTCTTCATACCTCGAATTCGATAGCTTTAGAGGGAGTCAAATAAACGTGTCAAATACTGTCATATTTAAAATTATTCACGTTTTTAATAAATAATTTGTATAAATATTTTCAGAATGAACATTTAACACATATTAATCTACTTAATTGTCATTTGTTGCTTGATAACCAACCGAGCTGTAAATGTTCATATTATGATTACAGAGGGAGGAAGTCTCACTGAAAATTCAAATTGGACTATATTAAGTTCTTCCTTCTATTGACTTTCTTCATACCTCGAATTCGATAGCTTTAGATGGAATCAAATGAACGCTTCAAATACTGCCATGTTTAAAGTTATTCATGTTTTTAATAAATAATTTGCATAAATATTATCAGAATGAACATTTCACTCATATTAATTTAATTTATGGTATTATTTGTTGTGTGATATCCAAAAGAGCTGCACATTTTTATATTATGATTACAAATGGAGAAAGTCACGCTGAAAATGCAAATTAGACTGTATTAACTTCTTCCATCTACTGACTTTATTTAACCCTCGAATTCGATAGCTTTAGAGTGAGCCAGTTAAACGTGTCAAGTACTGCCGTACTGGAAATTGCTCATGGCTCGAGTAAATAATTCGTATAATATGATCAAAATGTACATTTAACGCATATTAGTCTAATTTATTTTCCTATTTATTGTGTGATAACCCTCCAGGTTGGAAGTTTTATTATTGCGATTATAAGGAGAGAAAGCCTGAGTAAAAAGTCAAATTAGATCGTATTTTATTCAGTTTAACTGCTTCCTTCTAATGACTTCTTTTAATATTCAATTCAATACCTTTAGATTGAGAAAATAAAAGGGATCAAATACTGCTATAGATGAAACTATTAACGCTCCTAAAAATAATTTGTACAGATATGATGAGAATAAATATTTGACACATAATTATCCAGTTTGTTTTCTTATTTTCTGTGTGATAACCCTCTGGGTTGAAGGGTCATATATTATGATTAGATGGGGACAAAATCTCGGTAAAGTGTCAAATTAGATCATATTTTATTCCATTTAACTTCTTCCTTCTATTCAGTTTCTTTAATCCTTGAATTTAATATCTTTAGAGATAATTAAACGTGTGAAATACTGACTGAAAATTATTCATATTTCGGATAAAAATTTGTATGGATATAATTGGTATGAAACCTTAATGTATCATATTCTAATTCATTTACTATTTTGTTATGTGGCAATGTTCATTGTAGGAAGTTTTTATGTTATGATACAAAATGGGAGAATGTCTCGGTGAAAAGTGAAATTAGATGGTATTTTTTTCCGTTTAACTTCTTCCTACTATTGACTTTAATTCTCGAATTCGATAGCTTTAGAGGGAGTACATTAAACCTGTCGAAAATTGTCATATTTGAAATTGTTCATTTTTTGAGTTAATAATTAGTATACATATGATAAGAAGGAACATTTAACACATACTTGGCTAATTTGGTTTTTTATTTGCTGTGTAATCCGAGCTAGAAGTTCAAAAGTTATACTATAACAGGAGAAAGGCTCGGTAAAAAGTGAAATTAGATCGTATTTTTTCCTTTTAACTTCTTCCTTCTATTATATTTCTTTAATCCTCCAATTCAATATCTTTAAAGATAAGTAAACGTGTCATATACTGACTGGAAAGTATTCATATTTTGGATAAAACATTTGTATGCATATAATTGGTACGAACACTTAATGTATCATATTCTAATTCATTTTCTATTTTGTTGTGTGGCTACGTTCATTTCAGGAAGTTTTTATATAATGATACGAAATGGAAGAATGTTTCAGTAAAAGATCAAATTAGATCGTATTTTTTCCGTTTAACTTCTTCCTTCTATTGACTTAATTTTCGAATTCAGGAGCTTAGAGGGAGTAAATTAATCGTGTCAAATATTGCCATATTTGATATTCTTCACGTTTCGGAAAGACATTTTGTATCCATATGATCAGAATGAATATTTAACGTATAAAATTCTAATCGTTTTTCTCATCGGTTATGCTACCTTGCGGACAAAAAGTTCTCATATAATAATTCCAAGGAGGAAAATTTTGGTAAAAATTAAAATAACTCCATAATTAATTCCACTTAAATTCCTATTTTTAGTGATTTCAATTGAATCCCGCCAGATATTGGTGCAGATAGAAAAAAATCAAATATTGATGATTTTAAAACTATTCAGTTTTCGAATACATAATTAGTGTTTGAAGCCATTTCTCCCAGAACAAATACAGTCATTAAAATTTGAGTTCCTACTCTTTTCTTTTATGAATGCATACCATTCGAAAAATATAATATGTCAATAAACAATTCCAGATTCTAAGTTTGTTTACAAATTCTGCCACAATGAACTGCGTAGATCTAGAACTGTCAAGCGAGACTAGAAGAGAAATAAATAACCAGTATCCATTTATAACCTTTCGCGCATTTTACACGTTCCGGATTCATGGGGAATTAATTCACCCCAACCGCAGAAAGTAAATACTTTATGTGTCACCAGAAATGACAAACGAGCTGAGCAAAGGCAAAGCTGATCTCCTTTCGTTTGCTATTAATTTTCTTAATGCAATGTACGGCGCTAACTTTACCGAGGATCAAATTGATATTATGTATGCCTGTCAGGTGTGAGGATTAATGGTATCTTCAGTTCTTCTCCTTTAGAAAAAGCAGGGGAATGTTTATGGGGGAAGGGGAGGAATTTTTTTTTTGTCCAAAGATGAAGGAAAAAGTCTAGATAAACTTATGTTACTCTTTATACTGTAATTGATATGCTTAACATCGCTGAAAGAAAATTATTTTTCACTTGTAGAGTCATGTTTCACTGGTAGAGTCATGTATAAAACACTCCTGTATACACACAAAATATATGCGTATGAAAATGCGTATGGAAATACATGTATAATAAATGTATATCCTTCTGTAATACAGGGAGCCTACCGTCATAGAAATAAGTTATTTTATGTTTCACTTGTAAAATCATAGATAAAAACACGCATGTACACACGTTCGAAATGTATACGTATGAAAATGCGTATTGAACTAAATGTATAAATGTCACGGAATTGAGAATAGTATTACCAAATCTTATCCTAGGACAGTTGATCTACAGGGTGTTTCAAAATAAATTATCCGAATTAAAAAAAAATCATAACTATTCATCTTTTAATCCGTTTTGATCGAATAATGTATAGGAAGAGAGAGGGAAATCTCGAGTTTCACACAGTTGCCGACAAGTAACGCTAACGCTCTTCCTCCTACCGTCACTTCAGTCTTTGTAAAGATGGCGACTGCACAACAGAAATCAAAGGATCATTCGATTTAAAAAAATCACGCCTATTCATCTTTTAATACGTTTTTATTGAATAATGTATAGGCAGAAAGGAGGAAATCTCGAGTTTCATGCAGTTGCCGATAAGTATTGCTAATGCTCTTCCTTCCCCCGCCACTTCTGTGTTTGTAAAGATGGCGATTGCACAACATAAACCATTTTGTGTTCTACGCTTTGCGAAGTGTGAGTCCGTAACAACTATTCAGGGTGATTTTTGTCGACAAAACTCTGGTAGATTGAAGTTTCTTCCTCTCAGAGCCTTATACGATGGTATAACCAATTCCAAGACTGTGTAAGCAAAACACCCGTGGAATCAGTGTATGCAGACATGCTCGCAAAAGTTTGGGACGAATTTGCGTACCGTATAGACATATGTCATGCATCCAAAGGTGGGCATATTGAGCACCTTTAATTTAGTTTGTAAAAAAGCTTTATGATTAGCCGTGTAATATAAAATTAATTTTAAGTTTCTATGTTCAATATTTTTCATAACATACTCATTTCAAATCGGGTGTATTTTTAAACCCCCTCTATAATTTTAAATCTTTTGCCCAATCACCTCCTTTTTGATTATGTATTAGATTAAAAATTAAAGGAGGAGGAGAATAATTTTTACTAAGGGAGGGAGGTCAATATTAAGAGAGGAAGGGAAAGTTTTTTTTCTGCCCAAATTTTAAAAAAAATATAGATATGCTAACGTTCCTCTTCATACATATGGAGCCTAACATCGCCGAAAGAAAATATTTTGTTTCCCTTGCAGAATCATCGATAAAAACACGCAGGCAGCACAAAAATATATGCGCATGAAATTGCGTTTTGAAATAAATGTATAAATGTCACGGAATTAAGAATATTATTACCACACCTTCTCCTAGAGCAGCTGATATATAATTTTTAATCTTTTGCACAATAACCTCATTATTTATTGTGTAAAAGATTAAAAATTAAAGGAGGAGGACAATAATTTTTACTAAGGGAGGGAGGTCAATATTAAGAGAGGAAGGGAAAATTTTTTTCCTGCCCAAATTTGAAAAAAAAACATATAGATATGCTAAAGTTCCTCTTCATACTGCAACATATCGAGCCTAACATCGCCGAAAGAAAATATTTTGTTTCCCTTGCAGAATCATCGATAAAAACACGCAGGCACACAAGCACAAAAATACATGCGCATGAAATTGCGTTTTGAAATAAATGTATAAATGTCACGGAATTAAGAATATTATTACCGCATCTTCTCCTAGAGCAGCTGATATATAATTTTTAATCTTTTGCACAATAACCTCCTTCTTGATTATGTATCAGATTACAAATTAAACGAGGAGGAGAAGAATTTTTACTAAGGTAGGGAGGTCAATATTATGAGATGGAGGGATTTTTTTTTTCTATCCAAATTTGAAAAAAATAATCTAGACAGGCTAACGTTCCTCTTCATACTGCAACATATGGAGTCTAACATCACTGAAAGAAAATATGTTGTTTCCTTTTTAGAATCATATATAAAAAGTCGCAGTTACAGAAGCACAAAAATATATGCGTATAAAATTGCGTATTGAAATAAATGTATAAATGTCACAGAATTAAGAATATTATTCCCACGCCGTCTCCTAGGACAGTTGATACATAATTTTTCATCTTTTGCACAATCACCTCATTCTTGATTATGTATCAGATTACAAATTAAAGGAGGAGGAGAATAATTTTTTCTAAGGTAGGGAGGTCAATATTAAGAGAGGAAGGGTAAATTTTTTTTTTGTCCAAATTTGAAAAAAAAATAATCTAGATAGGCTAACGTTCCTCTTAATACTGCAACAAATAGAGTCTAACATCACCGAAAGAAAATATTTTGTTTCCATCGTAGAATCATAGATAAAAACAAGCCGGTGCACAAGCACAAAAATATATACGTATGAAAATGCGTATTGAAATAAATGCATAAATGCCACGGAAATAAGAATATTATTACCACATCTTCTTCTAAGTCATTTCATATAAAATTTTTAATCTTTTACACAATCACCTCATAATTGATTGAGTAAAAGATTAAAAAATAAGAGATAAAAGATAAAAAAATAATAATTTTTACTAATGGAGGAATGTCAATATTACATACAGGGAGTAAAGAAATAATTTTCTCTGTCCAAATTTGAAACAAAAAGTCTAGATAAAATTACGTATCTTTTCGTTCTGTAACAAAAGATACGTAAAGAGCCTGCCTTCACAGAAAGAGACTATTTTTTGTTTCACTTGTACAGTCATTTATTAAAAACACGCATGTACACACACCCAAAACATATATGTATGAAAATACGTATGGAAATAAATGTATACATATCACGAAATTAAGTGCATGTGTAATGTATACACAAGATTCGATTCACAAGAATCGAACTTTTGAGTGAAGGAATTAAAGAAGCTGCTTCAGATATGCTAATTTCGGCATACGCTCTTAGTATAAATACCACGCAGCGTCATTAAAAAAAAGGGGGAGGTTGTTAAGGTTGAAAAGGTGTTATCCTGCGCTAGTGCTTAGCGGGCCAGAAGTTTACGTGGCAGTACTGCTGGTTTGACTTACTGTTCGTGAGTATAAAAATATATTGTTCTTGAAAGCTGTGTTTATACATTCCGTACAAGTAGTACGCATGCTTATTGCTGTAAAAGCCAATTATATATGTGCAACGAATTCAATAAACATTGTTTCATGTATAAACTGTGTTTGTTTCAAATTCAAATAGAGTGTCACTTCAAATTATATACACCCAAGTCTGGGTAGAAGTGAGCATAAATTCTCTATACTGGCGCCCGAAATTATATATACCCTGGTAGTTAGCGTTACATTTGTAACGAACAACATAATTGAAATTAAACTGTGTACTGTGTACTTATATTGATAAAATTGTTGCAAGTACTTATATACTATATGAAAATGAGTGTTGTAGAACAAAACCCTGCTGGAAATTTTCCTCGGGTAATTATAGTTCAGCAAATTGCGCCATTCGAAGCCACCTTCAATGGCGGTCCCTCAAGCCAATTCCTAAAGAAAATTGAGCATTACTTTCAGCAACAATGCACCCCAGAGGGGCATAAACTTAAAATTGCTCTAGCCGCTTTAAGAGGTAGTGCATATCAGTGGTACACGTGTATGCAAAGCAGTAATCTGATTTTTGACTATTCGTCATTCAAGCAACAGTTTCTTAGCGTTTTTCCAAAGACCTTTAATCAAAGTGAAATTGAAGCGGAAATTTATTCGCTAAGGCAACGTGAAGGTCAGTCTGCGTTAGATTTTGCTACGGAAAAGATTTCCAAGTGTGAGGAATATTTAGAAGGGGTAACGGAAGCGGTAATCTTAAAAATAGTTATCCAACGTTTGAAGCCAAGTGTTCAAGATTTTTTAGATAATCAAACAATTACAAGCAAGGTTACCCTCCTTCAAGCTTTAGCTAAATATGACAATAGACATTTCTTCGCTACCCCTCACCGTCATTCAGGTACGAGAAGTTTTATACAGCCGCGCCAAAATTTTTCGCGAGTTTCAAACCAGCAGCGTAAGCAGTACCGCAGGCAAAATAATAGAAGCGCACGGCGTTATAATGAAATTAGTGCTCTTAAAGTAAATAATATGGAAGCACCTTACTTGCACTGGCAAGTTGATTCACATGATATGGTTCAACCTGTTGAAACTGTGTGGTCAAATGTATTATTTTGTCCGAGTAGTAATCATTATTTTGAGAATAGTGAAAGTCAGGGTATTTTTGTGGCTTATAAAGAAAGTGAGTCTAGCTGGAATGATGAGGTAATTCCAGTACAAATTTCTGAAAATAGTGCCGATAATAATGCTAGTGGTTTAGAAAATAAATCATCTGACACTTCTATTAATGCTATACCTGATATTATTAATGCTATACCTGATATTATTGATGCTATACCTGATATTTTTGATGATATTCACACATCTGTTAATGAAGGAAATTTAGTAGATGACGAAGTATGCGTTACGGAAGTTAGTGAATACTTATTAGTTGACGACAATAAAAATTCTTTAAACGATAGTAGGAACTCGCTAGGTAATGATGATATTATTTCAAGTTTCCATCCGAATGAGGATGCTGTAGGCCAAGTTGATAATATGGTTTTAAATAAAGTACATGAAAACCAGACTGAGAATCAAGATGAAAAGTTGACACAGAGTTATACTGTAAGTAGTTTAGCTGATGCTTCGGAAGTTATAGACGTCGTTTGCATTAAAACGCATCAGTACGAAAAGCTTAATCTTCCTAAAACTGAAGCAGTGTTAAAGAATTTAAATGATAACGATTCTGATGTCGCAAGTTTCAAAGAGACTTTTTTGTCAAAAGAGGATAGAAATAAAGTTAAGGGGGATAAAAAACGTGAAAAAGAGCCTTCAGGTTCCAGCATTAAAACTGCTAATACTGAAGTAATTAAGGCGGTAAACAAGAAGTCGTATAAGCACAAATACCAAAAACAGAGTCAGTTTGTTGAAAAACATGACACAAGTAGAGAGATAAAGCCAGTAACTAAACACGTTGGTGCGGCGTATAAATTTGAAACAATAGAATCTGCATTAAAATTTAATACCGATACAAGCAAAAGTACGAAGCAAAGTAAGGTGTGCACTACAAAACCTCCATCTAAGGATGAACGTGGCACACATAAGGTACACAAGGTTATCAAAAGGAAGAATGACAATTTTAAAGTTCCTTTGCATAAGTACAGGAAACGGAAGATTTCTGCCGCCCAGCAAGGTTGGCCTCCTCCCAAGAGACCTCCTGTCCATCGTCAAGCCGGACCAGCGCCTCAGGACCTACGACCTGCTGTACGAAGGATGCCCACACGGTCAACGAACCCCTTTACTAGGACTGCGACCATCAAGAGAGGTTCCACGGATTGGACAGACTGGTGCAAGGAAGTTGCTGCATTCATGAGGAACAAGTCTTGTATCAACTTTCTTATTCTAACTCCCACCCTTTAATAAAACCGAACCAAATTGGTTTGCAGTTCCCCCAGTGTATATACTGTAAACATTTTGAGGGGAAGTGGTGAGGCACTGAAAAAAAAAAGACATACTGTTGTTTTATAAATTTTTGAAGGGGACATGTAGTGACTAGGAAAAAAATACATACTGCACAATATACCAGTTAACCACTAATGTACTAACTTCACAAAAAATAACACATGTACATTATAAATTGGGGGAGAGCAGATACAGTCAAGAAATGTCATGCTGTGCAATTGTGTTGTCACTTTTAATTAAAATAGATATTTTAGGGCGCAGTTGGCAGCCCAGTATCCGCAACTCTGCAAATCCACTGTTTGATGGTGTCACCTGGACCCTTCGGGGTTAGTTTTGTAAAATGGTAGTGGCGTTTTTCCTCCACACAACGTGTGGAAGGTTTTTTGACTTTGCCACCCATTATGTAAAAAGTCAGACCAGCACGCGTTTTCAATTAGTTAACTGAAGCCGTTCAGACCTCAGTTACCTAATTTTTTTTTTCGAGGGAGGCCAGTGTAAGGTATACACAAGATTCGATTCACAAGAATCGAACTTTTGAGTGAAGGAATTAAAGAAGCTGCTTCAGATATGCTAATTTCTGCATACGCTCTTAGTATAAATACCACGCAGCGTCATTAAAAAAAGGGGGAGGTTGTTAAGGTTGAAAAGGTGTTACCCTGTGCTAGTGCTTAGCGGGCCAGAAGTTTACGTGGCAGTACTGCTGGTTTGACTTACTGTTCGTGAGTATAAAAATATATTGTTCTTGAAAGCTGTGTTTATACATTCCGTACAAGTAGTACGCATGCTTATTGCTGTAAAAGCCAATTATATATGTGCAACGAATTCAATAAACATTGTTTCATGTATAAACCGTGTTTGTTTCAAATTCAAATAGAGTGTCACTTCAAATTATATACACCCAAGTCTGGGTAGAAGTGAGCATAGATTCTCTATACATGTAACCACATACAATTTTTGGACAGTTGATGAATAATTTTTAATCTTTTAGAGAATCCGCTCCCAGTTGATTCTGTAAAGTATTGGAATCTATGAAAGGCGGGGATTATATATTTTTCTGTCCAAATAAAAAAAAAGTCTAGATAAACTTACGTTCTTCTTCATATTGTAATATATGGAACCTAACATTGCTGAAAGAAAATATTTTATCATTCACTTGTAGAATCATAGGTAAAACCACGAAAGTACGAACGCACTAAATATATGCTTATGAAAATGCGTATGGAAATAAATGCTACGAAATTAAAACCATATTACAACATCATCTGAGATAATTCATATAATAATTTGTTAAGCTTTTACACGATCACCTTCCGTACTGATTGTGTAAAAGATTAAAATTTAAGGGACTTTTTTTTTGTCCAAAGTTGAAAAAAAGTCTAAATAAGCTTAAATACATTGTCATACTGTAATATATGAAGCCTAACATCACCGATGAAAAATATTTTATATTTCACTTCTAAAGTCATAGATGGAAACACGCATGTACACCCGCCAAAATATATGCGCTTGAAAATGCGTATGGAAATAAATGTATAAATGACACGAAATCAAGAATATTATTACCACTTCTTATTCTCAGACAGTTGATATATAATTTTTAATCTTTTACACTATCACCTCCTTATTGATTGTGTAAAAGATTAAAAAAATATGGGAGTCAGGGAAAAACCGCTTTCCTTCAAAGTTGAAAAAAAGTCCAGATAAACCTATGTTCCTCGTTATACTGTAATAGATGGAGTCTACCATCACAGAAAGAAGCTATTTTATATTTCACTTGTGGAATCACAGATAAAAATACGCATGTACGCATGCACAAAATGTATGCGTATGAAAATGCGTATTCAAATAAATGGTTAAATGTCACGAAATTAAGAATATTATTACCACATCTTCTTTTAAGTCATTTGATGTATGATTTTTTAATTTTCTATACAATTACCTCCGTACTGATTATGTAAAAGTTTATATATATATATATATATATATATATATATATATATATATATATATATATATATATATATATATATATATATATACATATATATATACCGGGTGCGTCATAAATTCGTGCAAACTTCAAAAATTCATAATAAAAGAAATAATGCTCGGAAATTTTTTCTGTTTGCGCCAATAACATCAGAGGGACTTTGGATTTTTTTCCATGTAAAAAAAAAAAAAAAAGTTTCCAAAAGTAACCGAAAGAGGGCGCTCTCACGTTCTACTGAGACGTTTTATGCAAATCAGGCTATCAATAAAACACCTGGTTGGATCCGTCATTCGAAGCCGGTTGCATGCTTTCTTTACCAGATCGAGCGTTGGTTGTTAAACTTTTCTACAAGAATGGTGAATCCCCAACTGTTGCATTGCGAAAGTTTCGAACGGAGAGAGGACTGAAGGCGCGAAATAAGCCAATTTCATTGAATGAGATACTGAATTTAGTACGGCGTTTTGAGGAAACGGGGAGTTTGGAGGATCGTCCACGAATTGGCAGACCATCCTTGAGCGTGGACCTCGTCCATGTTGTACAAAGTTCCATGGAAGATTTGGCAGTCGAGACATTAACGGGAAGTAGCAGTGCTCGTGAAGCTGGGAGAAGAACGAGGATTCCGGAACCGTCGATTCGACGTATTCTGCACGGAATGTTGAATCTGTATCCGTACAAAATCCAGTCACTTCAGCAGTTATTACCGACAGATACAGATGCAAGACACATCTTTGCTACATGGGCTCTGGCACAAATGGAAAGTAACCCACAATGGTTGCTGAATGTCATGTGGACGGATGAAGCCCACTTTTCACTGCATGGTTAATACGCAAAACAGTTAATACGCAAAACACGTTAATACGCAAAATAGTCGTATCTCGGCGACTTCAAACCCTCGTGAGTATCTGAACCGGCCACTATATTCTCCTCGTGTGACTGTTTGGTGCGGTTTCACCGTGTCTTTTATTCTGGGCCCTTTCTTTTTTGAAGAGCCTTGTCCTGTATTCGGGTGGAAAACCTGTACAGTCTCTGCAGCACGGTATCTTACGCTTTTGCGTGACCACGTTAAGCCTGCATTGCAGGAAAGACATGCGTTACCTGTTGTCACCTTCATGCAAGATGGTGCGCCGCCCCACATTTCACATGATGTCAAGGCGTTCCTGTTGGAATCTTTCACCGAAGAACGAGTGATAAGTCGCGGTTGTAAGGTTCAGTGGCCCTCATGATCACCAGACTTGAACCCGGCGGAATTTTGGTTGTGGGGATACTTAAAGTCTCGTGTGTACCGGGGCTCCCCAACCACTTTGGTTGAACTGAAAGATGCCATTCGACAGACAGTCGCTGCTATAGATGGTGGCATGCTACACTCCGCTGTAATGGACGTAGTGACGCGCCTCACTCGCCTATTACCTTGTGCTGGTGGTAATGTTGAACACCTATTACTTTAAAATAAATGCACAGTTTCATGTTATTGTGATCTGTTTTATTTTATGTTTGTGTTTGCCTGATTTGCATAAAAGGTCTCAGTATGATGTGTGAGCGCCCTCTTTCGGTTACTTTTGGAAACTTTTTTTTTTTTACATGGAAAAAAATCCAAAATCCCTCTGATCATATTGGCGCAAACAGAAAAATTTTCCGAGCATTATTTCTTTTATTATGAATTTTTGAAGTTTGCACGAATTTATGACGCACCCGGTATATATATATATATATCAGTACAGAGGTGATTGTGTGTGAGCTATTGAACCCAAATTAACCTCGCCTCTGGTTTAAATAAATCGACGTTTGAAGAAGCGCGAATGCAAATGAGAGGCGCTTTTCTATTGGATGGGAAACCCCGTGGGTAGTGTTCACACGTGTCAGTCAGAGGGAGAAGGCGACAATGCAAGATCAGAGAGAGGGCGAGAGGAAGGAGCAAAAAAAAAATAAATAAAATAAAATTGAAGAAGTGAGGATCGTTTTGCTGTACAGCAACTGGACATTATCAAACTTTTAGAATTAAAGTCAAGACAGAAAGTTTAATGAGGCGAATTGTGAAGCGAATTGAAAATGAAAACTAGGTCATATTTACACGGCTGGAGCTAGACTAAGCCTGAAAGGAATAAAATTTTGATGCAGTCTGGTCGAATCGTTTATTAGAGCGACAAAAGTACATCCGTCCATTTCAGAAGACGGCTAGGAAGCTAATATCACCTTTCAATCTTACGCGCGAGAGGCGAGGTACATGTAACTATTATTTTTTAGGGTCAACAAAATATTGGGCTCGCGATGCGAACAAACTCCTTTCTCCAGACGTATACACGTGCAGAAAAGCATAAGCATGCGATTTATAGGAAGTTCTGTTGCTAAGGATTTGGTAGCGATAAAGTGAGATTACTGCGGATTGGATTTAGGAAAGGGAATTTAAATGCTGGAATGGAGGGCATAATACTTGATATATTACTTACTTACACACACACACACATCCATCCATACATATATATATATATATATATATATATATATATATATATATGTGTGTGTGTGTGTGTGTGTGTGTGTGTGTTAGTTAGTTACAGTCATACCCGAATTAACTAGGGAAAACGCGTCCTAACTGGGAGCGCTAGGGAAAACCCGAATTAACTAGGGAAAACGTGTTCTAACTGAGAGCGCTATGGAAAACCCAAATTAATTAGGGAAAACGCGTTCTGACTAACAGAGCTAGGGAAAACCCGTTTCATTCGGGTTTTGACTGATTTGTTAGACAATATTATTTGTTTCTATCCAAAATTATTGTATTATTGCAACAATATGTTATATAACAAGTTCTAATTTAAATCAAACTATACTTAGTAAAACAGTGTTTGAGGAAAGAACCTATCATTGAAGAAAAAAAAATACTTTATTTGGATATTGTTTAACACAGTACCGTTATTACGAATTACTTATTTCGATGAGGCAAACTACTGTGACACTTAGAATTGCAAAGAGAACCATTTTAAATCACTTTGAAGAACAATCTTTTTTGCAAGAACAGCGGACGAACCCTTGTTCAGTTCCTACAGCTCCTTTTCTTGCTTCTGTTCTAAGTGTGATTTTCTGATCCGGTACTTGCTCTTGAGTCAAGAAAATTTGCGGCGATACATCTAATTCAGATCTGAAAATCAGTGAATACGATAAACTTTTGTATTAAACTTGTACAAAAATTACACATTTTCAATCTTGGTTCGAAGTCAACTCTTTAATTTATGAACATAAGTAAATTAATGTAATACCTAAATTTAATGCTTATTTATAACACACACACCTAATAGTTACTACATATAATATTTAACGGAATACTGCTAAATTTCTGTGAACAATTAGCTGCAGGGGTGGATCTAGGGGGGTGGGCTGTAGGGACGATCACCCCCCCCCACCCTTACAGCTAGTGAGCTAGAGATATTATGCCAAAATACTATTTATTCTATTATAATTTGAGAAAATCAGTTTTTCAAGCTCATTCAGCCTTTTTTTTGCTCTTCCCCCCCTCCCGAAAAAATAAATTCCCCGGCTACGACCTTGTCGCCCCCCCCCTAACGACTTGTTCTGGATCCGCCCCTGATTATCTGTAGTCTACTGTATAAATACTTATAGAATTTAAAGTTAATATAAATAATAACCATATATTTATTGAATAAATACTAAATTAATTAAGTTTAAATATCATTTCTTACCTCGAATACATTTTGTTCAGAACTCCATCTTTCGTACCAATTTTGTACAGGCCATCTTTATTTTATTCAAGCACTATACCGATGAGATTTCGCAAGTCCACTTTTGCTCTGTCAACATCTGGAATGGGAACAATAACATTACCTCCAATATCAACCTCAGGATGTGTTGCATCGGAGATCTTTTTCATTTGTTTGGCTTGTTTTATTAAATTTTCTTTGGCTTCCTTTCTAATTAGAAAAATGTTGGTCGACTTACTAGCAAGCGTATACTCCCCTGATTGTGCTTGTTCAGTTTCTTGCTCTTCTGCATTCATGTCCTCGAAATTTTTCTGAAGTGCATCCTCGTTTTGAGTATTTTTTATAATATCGGATGGCAAGGTTGAGATTGTCAGTCCAGCTCTTGGTTCAATCCCAAACATAGCTTTGTATGGTGATTGATTAATTCCTGAATGTAAAGCTCTGTTTTTCATGAATTGGACAAAAAGCATTAACATTTTCTTTACTCATCGTAAATAAATCAAACGGCAGAAGCACGTTCCTGGAAGAATAAAACTAAACGACTGCACTTGCTTTGAAAATTTCACAAGCAACAAATCCAGATTCAAACGGTTCTAACTGGACAAAACCGGCATTAATTAGGGAAAACGGGTTTTCCCTAGCGCCCTCACTTAGAACGCGTTTTTCCTAGTTAATTCGGGTTTTCCCTAGCGCTCTCACTTAGAACGCGTTTTTCCTAGTTAATTCGGGTTTTCCCTAGCGCTCCCAGTTAGAACGCGTTTTCCCAATTCGGGTTTTCACTGTAACATCTATCTATCTATCTCTCTCTCTATATATACATATATATATTATATATATATATATATATATATTATATATTATATATATATATATATATATATATATATATATATATATATTATATACATTACATATTTCCATACATACATTACATATTATATACATTACATATTTCCAGATTCACAGTTTCCAAAATTAAGAAAATTTACTCAATTTCTCGGTGTGGCATAAATTATAAGTGCTGAACGCTAAACATACTTAAGAGCAAGTTGTGGAACCAGTATATATATATATATATATATATATATATATATATATATATATATATATATATATATATATATATATATATATATATATATACTGGTTCCACAACTTGCTCTTAAGTATGTTTAGCGTTCAGCACTTATAATTTATGCCACACCGAGAAATTGAGTAAATTTTCTTAATTTTGGAAACTGTGAATCTGGAAATCGCTGACATGACGAAATTTCACAGATTGGATCTAGTCTCCATATATTTTTAAAAATTAAATTTGTTTTCGAGTCCACAGCTTCCATTTGTAGAACTTAATTAATTAAATTTAACTATTCCTCTGGATAGTTAAAGGGATTTGAAAATAATTTAATATTACATTTTTCATCGTCCAAATTAGAAAACTCTTCTTTCAAATTCGTTTTTCAAACTAACAAATTTTCTTTGCATCTGTTATAGTCGATATCCCCCATTTCTATCTTCACTGAAATCTTCATAAGGTCCATTTCCAGAATTATTTTTCATTATATTTTCTGCAATGTTATGCCTCTGAACCATGCAATTTTCGCGTTTTTCGATTTTGGAAAATGGTCCACATTTTCATTCCTTAATTGTTTTAAAAAAAAGTGTTAGTTTTATTTTTAAAAGGCTCAGTTCCAGTATTTACCAAATTTGTAAATGATTTTTTATCTTCTTCGAAGCTGTAAATTTAAAATATTCAAGTGATTAGTGATACTGCTTAGAGAAGCAAAATCATTCAACCACTGTCCGTTCTTAACGCTGCTGGGTACTTACACTATTAGATTCTCTCACCTGAATGTTAACATACGGAGAAAATTTGTCCAAGGATTGCCGACTTGATTTAAAGACTTTTTAAAAAAAATTTGTTTTCCGTAATAGAAAAAGAAATTTTACACCTTGGGGCATTTTTCGTTTTTTTTAAATGTAAATAATATTTTAAAATCTAAATTGTTCTTGGAAAACATCTGGTATAGTGTATTTTAAAAGCTGATAAATTCGTTTGGTGCACGAAATTTATAAAATGAATCCTGTTTCAAGGTGCAGAAAAGTTCAGGCTATCTGAAAATACCATTTCTATTGGACTATCAGCATTTATGTAGCTGTAAATACTAGACACATTTTCTCCATATGTAAACATTGAGGTGAGCGAATCCAATAGGGTTAGCACACAGCAGCCTTAAATACGCTTGGAGACATTTTTTTTTTCAAAAATTTTTCTTGTGAAAATTTTTGTCGCATTTTCGAGGGAATGTACTCCCAGCATAGGAAAATTGGGAAAAAAATAGTCCAAAACCATGCAAACTTGGAGAATTTTGGAGGAAATGTAACAAATTTTTACATAAAAGGGTCTAGCACTAAAAACGTAATTTGCATATACCATTGACTTCTTTTTATCATATGAACATAAGACACTCGTAAATGTAACGAACTAAAAACTAATCGATATCTTGAAATCAGGCAAAAATACAGGGGAATTCAAACTCCATGTACAAACTTTTAGGGTAGGTAGAAATCTCAAAAACAAAACAGAATCACGTAGGAATGTATGACCGGAAAAGCAAACCTGACGCTGGAGGGTGCTGTTTACTTAATCGGACCATACCTCTTATCAACCCCACTGGGTGGCCGGAAATATCGTATTTTTATAGAGGAGGTAGAAAACTGAAAAACAAAACGGAATCATATTGGAATGTAGGACTGGAAACGCAAACCTGATCAGCTAGAGGATAAACAAAGATGTAGAAATGTTGGATTTTAATTTCTGCATCTTTGTTTATCCTCTAGCTGATCAGGTTTGTGTTTCCGTCACACATTCCTATGTGATTCTGTTTTATTTTTGAGTTTCTACCTCCCCTAAAAGTCTGTACATGGAATTTTGAATCCCCCTGCATACAGGCCATTATATGCAATTACATGTAAAATTTCAGTCATTTCTTACACGACATTTTTTTATTAACAGCTATAAATCGGCAAATAATATTCCTGGAGCCTAATCTGTACTTCATGACATGCTTAGTAATAGGAAAATCGTCCCTGCAAAATTTCACAGACATATCGTGATTATATATCGAGTCATCACAATAGTCGTATACATTTTTTATGAAAACTAAGTTCTTTGCAAATCACAATTAAAGTTTTCTCTTGTACTGATGTTGACAGCTGCTGCTCTCATTCAATCACTCTAATTTTTTTTCTAATGATCGTAAAGAAGATATAAAAGGAGATTCAGAAACAGAAATTTACATTTTCTAAGAAACAGGAATAAAAAATAATTTCAGATTTTTCATCCAAATCGATTTTTAAATGTAGTCGAATACCAGGGCCGTTCCTAGGGTAGCTGCCGCCCGTGTGCGAGAATAATTTTGTCGCCCCCCCCTCATACCGTATAGATTAATTGAAATTACTCTGAAATTTTTTACCTTAAATGAAACAACGAATTGCAGAAAATATTATAAATTCAGTTTATTTTTTAATTTTACAACCTAACATAATAATTATTAATGTATTGATATAATAACCAAATGAATACGTTATATTAAATACATACAACACATATCTATTAATACATATACTTAATAAGTCAGTCAAAAAGCTTAAATAATCTATGCTTTTCTTGCCTTTTTTAATGCAAATTCTGTTGTAATATCTGATACATCTATATCTTCCGAAATGTCCTTTTCGATACTAATAATAGATAAGTCTGAAAGCCTTTCTTGTCCCATTGTGGATCTCAAATAATTTTTTGTTATTTTAGTTTTGAAAAGCTTCTTTCCTCGCTAGCCACAGTCACAGGTAATGTTTAAAAAAATTCGTATGACAATCACTAAATTCGGAAACAGATAGATGAGGTTATTTGTAAATAGGTATTGAATCACATTTAACGCGTTCATTTCAGGGGAAATATAGGGTGCAACGTTGTCAATTTCATCGCATAAATCTTCAGCTATAACATCTTTTTCATTTTTTAATGCATCATGTAACATACTTTCCACATATTTACATTTTGTAGACCTATTTGATTTATCTGTTTCAAGGAAATTATTTAGGTCGTTGAGAAAACTGAAAACTGTGATGTTGTTTTATTTGTTCGAACCTTTCTTCTATTTTTGATAATGCGGTGTCCAATATTACAAAGTAAAAATTAATTTTGAATTGGTCTTCTGGATTTTTTGGAGCCTCATCTTTACATTCGTAGTCAAATAAAGAACTTATAAAAAGGGCGCAATGTAAGTTAAGCTGTTTCTCGATAAAGATTGACTTTTGCAAAAAAACGTTCCAAATCGATTTTATTTTAATTTTGTTCATATTTTAAATACAATTCCCCCTACGTTTACTTTAATAAAAAAAAATCGTATTTTCCCGATTTCTGAAAAATTTGCCATATTTCATGCACCTGTTAAAGAAATAAGGTGATGCTGTTCAAAAATCCAAGTTTACGCTTGTTCCTGTAGTATATGTTTAACATTTGCAAAATAAAAAAAAAGATTTAAAATAGAATTAAGTAATGAATCCTAGCTTTTTTTTTTTTTTTTTAGCAAAACAAATATCAAACCATAGATGTATTATTTCAATTTCGAACCGCTAACCTCGCAAAAGAAAGAATATCAAGTTCACTTACCTGTGAAATATTTGTATTGGTCAGCAATCACAAAATCGAGCACAGAAATTCGAGACATAAAGCTTTGTTTTTCAGTTGTTGAGATGGACACATTCAAAATTAATATAAAGCAAATATCCCGGTTCTTGTATTTATAGGCTCAGGGCATAAACGAGTATTTTCCTGCAACCTGAAAAAAATCACCCGCACCTACGCGATGCCGGCGATGCGGCGCGATTTGATGGGATGATGGGTTAAAACGTGTTAAAACAAAAACGAACAATTTATTTCCCAACTGGTTGCGACGTGGAGCAGCGTTTATAAAACCAATGTGGTTTCCAGTTATACTTTTAAAATGCATTTTTAACTCTAAGTAGTTACCTAGCATAATGATATATTTATATTGATTATTTTACTAATAAATTAGTTTTAAATTGTTTTCAACCGGGCGGCTGACTTGGCGCCCTCCTTGACTTGCCGCCTGTGTGCCCCGCATCCCTGGCACCCCCGGGTTGGAACGCCCCCGTCGAATACCTTAATCGAATAGTATACTTTTCAGTTGCAGAAGTTTTATAATAGCCTGTCTTAAGATATCTGCCTAAGTTCGGAGCACTTTATTTTTCAAAAATATAAAGTAATGATTAACATTTTCCTTACGGGGAGGGATAGAATGTATCTCAAGAATACGGGCCCAAGAATGAATGAATCTATCTATCTATCTATCCATCTATCTATCTATCTATCTATATATATATATATATATATATATATATATATATGTATATGTGCAAATATATATGTGTGTGTATATATATATATGAATATATATATGTGTGTGTGTGTATATATATGTATATTATAATATATATATATATATATATATATATATATATATATATATATATATATATATATATATATATATATATATATATATATATATATATATATATATATATATATATATATATATATATATATATATATATATATATATATATATATATATATATATATATATTTATAATAAATACGACGATCAATGTATACAATGGATGTAAAAAAACAAAAGAATATATTTATAAAAAATCGTAAGGGATATTCTTATAGACAAAATAATGTAGAAGAAAAGTATTGAAATTAAATCTAATAGGACATACTAAAGAATATAGTACGGATAATATAGTACAGTTTGAGGAACATATCTTTTACTGTATTTTAATATTTTTTTGGATAATGTCCAACTGTCTTCCGCATTAGCAAGAAAAAAATATTTTTTTTGTCTATTTCGCTGTTATGCAGGTGACGATAAATTTATTCAAAGTACCAGAAAAAGAAATCACGTGATCAGCATTTAATAAATTAAATTCTAAAATTTAATGTTTAAAAATTCATCAAAAATCAGAAAATGGAGGTAAAGATTCGAAAAGATTTCATTTTAAAGGAATTTTTATGATTATTCTCGTGAAATAAATTTTATAACCCCCGAATTATTATTTTCAATGCAAACTTTAAAAAAGTTACTAAAACAGCTTAAAAATTTAATTAAAAAAAATCTAAGAACAATTTTTTAAAAATCTTTCTTAGTGCACCCCTACACTATAAGAAGAATCGCCATGCAAAATTTCAGCCCTTCAGGTTCAGCGGTTTGGTCTGTGAGTTGTATGTCAGTCAGTCAATCAGTCAGAAAGTCAGTCAGTTACGGAACTGTTTTTTCTTTAATATATATATATATATATATATATATATATATATATATAGGTATGTGTACAGAGGCTGTTCGCACATTTTTTAGACGATTTTGGTAAGCGGTAATAAAAAATCGTTTGCTGCAAAAGAAATAATTGCAATTGTACTATGTTTTTAAAAGTCAAAATTATCGTCTAACGGCTTGAAAGTTTTGTTTTAATTCAAAATGGCGTTTTTAACAAAGCAGTGGTTCGAAGGCTACATTTATGCTCTTTCCGAAGAGAAATATGCATACTCCGTTATCCAAAAACGATGTGAGAGTCATGGTTTTGTGATATCTAAAGCGTCGATAGGTAATATCGTCTACAAGACAGGAAAAAAAGTCAAATTGGAGCCTGAAGTGGGACAAAAATTCCAAACAAGTATCCAAGGAAAAAACAGACATCTTCGACTATTGCAAAGGTACGTTGATTAATGTTAAAAGAAAATCCCCCTAGTCAAAAGACAGTTGCAAAATCATTAAAATGCTCGGTGTCCACTGTAAACAAAATGATAAACGTTGATTTAAATCTTAAGAAGGCGAAAAAACGCAATGTGCATCGTCTTCTTCCAAATCATATCGCTGAACGCAGGACACGCTGCAGAATTCTATATGAGAAACACTTATCCAAAGAAAAATGGAAAACAATTGTCACAATAGATGAATCATGGGTGTATTTAAATGATTGCAACAAAAAAAAAAGCCATTTATTATCATAAAAGGGGAGAAAAAATTTAAGTACATGGTTCAAAGAGTCGAAAGAAAGTTTTTCTAAGGGATTCATGATTGTTGCTGGTTTTTCTTATAATGGCAAGTTAAAAATAAAGAGAGTGGAAAAGTGCCATCAATCTGTGAGACTCCATCAGGACAAAGCTAGCAGTCACACATCAAAATACACTGTACATTTCCTAAAAGAAATGGAACAAAAAAACTGGTATCAAGGCCATACCCTTCACTGATATCCCTACTAAATCTCCCGATGTATCACCTATGGATTTTTGTGCTTTCGGACTTTTAAAATCTGCATTATCCAAACGTCGTCCCAAAACCCTTACAGGACTCTGGAAAGCTGTTCAGGAGAAATGGGATAGAATACCTCTTCTGACACTTCAAAAGGCATTATTATCCTGGAAATTGCGGTGTCGAAAGATAGTTCAGAATAAGGGATGTCAAATAGAACATTTAAAACACAAGAATTTTATGTAATTTAGTTTTGTGAATACAATATACATCGTCTAAAAAATGTGTGAACAGCCTCTGTATATTAGGATGGTTTGATGAATGGTTAGTAGAATGTTTCATAACTTAATAAGAATTGAATAAAACAACTTATTCATTATTTTATTTTAATTAATTCATCTCAGTCACCGACGCCGAACAGAACGCAGCAAAACAGAACGGAAACATGCACACGGACTTCAGTAACGGTTACAGTGAAAAAAAAACATGAAAAGCGCTCGCAGCGCCAATAGACAAGCGGACTGTATGGAATTTACTGAACAATAGACAAGGTGCGCCCATAAAGTAACCGTATAATTTTTTATAAATACGAAAAATATTACTCACTTTCAAATAAATTTATCTCCTTCAAAATAATTGCCTATGGAGTCTATATAATTTTTCTATAACGTTTCTTCAAGTCATCGAAACACTATTTGTAGGCGTTGGAACTAACCGTTCGCAAAATACGCGTAACATTTGATTTAATATTCGAGACGTTTTCAAATCTCTGGCTTTTCATTTATTTTGCATTTTTTTATTACAAAGGACTTATTCACCTCGAATTTGTTTCTGAAAATCAAACAATTAATCAGTATTTTTACAAGAAGGGGCTTTTTCGATTAAGAATCAGGATAAGGCGAGTTAGGAAGGAACTGTTTGATTCTGGGCAATGGTTTCTTTTACGCGATAATTCTAGGCCCCATACAGGAATTTCTGTACAACAATATCTTGCTAAGCATTCAATTACACTGATAAATCACCCACCATATTCTCCCGACTTATCGCCAGCTGATTTTTTTCCTTTTTCCGAAGCTTAAAATGGCCATGAAAAGACAGAGGTTTGAAAACATCTCGGATATTAAATCAAATGTTACGTGTATTTTGCGAACGGTTAGTTCCAACGCCTATAAACAGTCTTTCGATGACTTGAAAAAACGTTAGAAAAATTGTATAGACTCCTTTGGCGATTATTTTGAAGGAGATAAATTTATTTGAAGGTGAGTAATATTTTTCTTATTTATAAAAAATTGTCTGGTTACTTTATGGGCGCACCTTGTATTTATAAAACCCCCTCATTGGCCGTTCTTACTGAGGAGTTATGGAATTTCCCGTTCCAAAGAGGGAATTGGAAAAATATGCACCGTAAGCTAAAGGTTAGAAACATATATTTTTAGTTCAAATGTAATATAAAATCATGAAGACACATATAATTTTGGTAACAATGTCATAGTATTTAAAAATAGAGGGAATATTTTTAGAAATTTTTAGTACAATTGAGTGCTTACGTCAGAGACTCTACATTCAGTTCAACTCAGTATATTTTGATTTCCTTTATACTATATACGAGTACTACTGTGACGTTTGCCTGTATTCCGAAGTAGAAATTTTACAATATTGCCAAAAATCACTGAAATATACCACAAAAGTGAAAAAGCACTAATTTTTAAAAAAATCTTTTTATAAGCACAGGTACCTGTAGAGTGATTAGATTAACACATTATAACTAGTAAAATGTAAATAATTCAACAGAGAACGATATTAAATATCAGGAAGAATGCAATGACAGTCAACCGAAATAAACAGAAATCCTGCATTTAGATCTAAACGCACCATAAATGCAAGATTCTGTGGCAGTATAAGAACTAAACAATATAACAAGGCAACTGACCGTTCTCTTCATCAGGAGGAATAACCGAATCAGTTACCTCAAGGGGTAACTTTCTGAATAGGATGCAGGTCTAACTAAAAAACATCCCATGGCCCCAAGATCCCCATGGAAACAGTTAGTCAAACCAACAGAAAATAAGCAGAAATCTTGCAGTTAGATCTAAACGCACCATAAATGCAAGATTTTGTGGCAGTATAAGAACTAAACAATATAACAAGGCAACTGACCGTTCTCTTCATCAGGAGGAATAACCGAATCAGTTACCTCAAGGGGTAACTTTCTGAATAGGATGGAGGTCTAACAAAAAAACATCCCATGGCCCCGAGATCCCCATGGAAACAGTTAGTCAAACCAACAGAAAATAAGCAGAAATCCTGCACTTAGAGCTAAACGCACCATAAATGCAATATTTTGTATGTATATTAATTTCTTATTTTGTGTCGAATATATAAATCAGATTAACACATATAACTTAGCTTTCAGGTTAAAAGTAGTTAATTATATGTAAAACACTATTTCAAAATCTCATTGAAATATATTGACTACCTTTTAAATTATCAGCTTTCTCAGTTTATGAATGTTTCTACAAGTGAATAAATGTCTCAGTTTATAAATGTTTCTCAGTTTGAAAATGTTTCTACAAGTGAAGCACATCCAAAATGCTTATCAACCATTTCTAGAGTTCCATCTGTGCAGACACTCTAAAAAGTATCCCATTTTAAATTCTTTTCATCGCCTGCAGATTATAGCTTTTCAAATATATAACTGTAGCGATCGCAAGTCTGCAGCCGAATCCCTCTGCAGATGACATTTATAAATATATGTATTTCACGTTTTGAAGAAGTTGCCTGGCAACTACGATGACCCGGTACGAGAGTAGCAGAAAAAATATTTCTTCTGTATTCGTTGTTAAGTTTTTTGCTTCGTAAATTTTGGTATCCATACCATTTCTTAATTTGCATGAGTCGTAATTTCATTGTCAAATTTATGTAATAAATATTTTGCATAACTGCTTTTTGTTTTTCATCCCATTTATTTTAGACAAGGAAGTTTTTCTAATACTTAATCATCATTATTCATACTTCTATAGAAAATTGCTTAATGATCCTTACCAGTGTTATCGTTGCTTTCATTGATGGCTGTCGAAAAAAAATTCATTTTTTCACTATATCCTTAATTTTTTGTCTACAAGGTTTTTAGTCTGATACGCGTTGAAACAATACGTACACCATGAGTTATAGAAAAAAATAATACCAAACAATAATTATCAAAATAATTATCAAACAATAGACACCATGAGTTGGTCCGGTGAACATCGCAGTTTCATTATCGAGGCATTCTTTAAAAACAACGATTCTGGAATCACGACACAGAGGGCATTTAAGACGCGCTCCGGACTCTATGCAACTTGTCGTGACCTGATACGCCCCTGTTCTTCTCAAAACTGTATTCCATGACAGTGATATTCGGCTAAAATTTTCTTTAACTTTTGGATCTCTTAAACTGCTTTTTGCTGTTAACAAAGCTTCTTTAATAATTTCTTCGCCTTCGGAATTAGGTTTCTTTGTCTGTGCAAATGTACAGAAATTTTGTTAGAAGCCCGTACCATATCTATATTTAGATCCAACTGGGTAATCATTGTTAATTTTTTTATGATTTTACGTATGTCATTTTAAATTAAATTTCTTAGGTACAGCTGTTGTAGCATTACAAATAAGACAAAAGGTTTGGGCTTATCACCTGTGAAAGTTAGAAAAAGAACTGTTTAATTTTTTTTTTTCTATTTTTTATGAAATTCTCTAATACTAATATCCTCTTTATACAGGGTACGGTAGGATGAGGACGGGGGCGGCGTGGGAGATGACAACAGTTCGGGAGGATTTTCTATTTGTCAGTAGACACCATGAGTTGGTCCGGTGGACATCGCAGTTTCATTATCGAGGCATTCTTTAAAAACAACGATTCTGGAATCACGACACAGAGGGCATTTAAGACGCGCTCCGGACTCTATATGCAACTTGTCGTGACCTTGTGGTTAAGTAACTCGTTTATGACTTCCATGGACCCAGAAATCTCACTTTCCTTACATATATGCATAGTCTTGTTTATTCATATGCATATACAGAAACTATGATACAACATTTCCTCAAACAGTACATTCATCACTCGAAAACCAGAGAGAGAAAGAGAGTTATAACTCAGTTCAATCTAATGTCCATCATAGAGGCAGCAAGAGAGTCTCAATCATAGCTTCTCCTCTCCATTTGTAGCTCATAGCCATCTCTCTTCCCATCCGTTCTTTATTCCTTTTAAATCTCCTCTTTCAGAAATTTCCAGAAAATTCTAGAGAATCCGACAATAGCGTGGGATAACGAGCTTGCGGTTTTCTAGTCCGCTTATGTGTCGGCACTCCTAGTGTCGAAGGGAACTGCGGTGGCTGTCATTAATTTACTTTGAACTGTCCGTTAACGACTTTGTTTAACGACTTGTTAACGATCCTGTCAATCGCACTTAAAATGGTCGCACTTGGGGAGGCTTTTTTCCACTTAAGGAATGGGCACCGCACCATCATATGTGCGTGGTTCTGACACAAGTGATGCCCTTCCTAATCGAAAATCCATGCTGCGATGGGTTTTGAACGTGAGAGCAGGTGGGTCTGCATTGCCAATTTAAACCAAGTGGTCGTCCTCAGAACATTCGAACACCTGGAAATGTACAACGAGACCTGCGTCCTCTATTCATGAGGAAGTTAACACTATTCTCCCAAAAATGGCCAACATAGGGATTGAAAACTATAGAGAACGGCTTCGGCAGTGCATCGCAAATAACGGGCGTCACCCGAGTGATGTTATTATCAAAATGTAACTGACTGTAAGTACTTTTCGAAAATAAAAAGATTTTTTCTGTAAATTTTTTCTTTCGTTTTTTAGAATCCTTTAAAATGTAGGAGACCATTTTGTGCCATGCTGTACAAACGTTTGGTCGCTTTTTTTTTTGTTTTGTTGTATTTATGGCTGTGGTTGAAAACATTTATAAAAATGGCTGATAAATTTAAATAGGAATTACTTACATGTACATGCAGTAAAATTTCAAAATAAAACATAAAAAAATGTTTTTAACACGGAAATAGTTTTTTTTAAACTTAATTTGAAACATATATATATAAATATTTGAAATCTTTTTAATTATCTTTAGAACACAGAAGACGGAAAATAAATTAACACAAAATGTCAAAAATTATAGAAACAGATTAAAAAAATGTTCTTTATATAGATATAGTTCTTTTAATTTTATTTGAAACACAGATGTAAATATTTGAAATTGTTTTTAATTATCTCTCATGTACAGAAAATAAAAAAATAAACAGAAAATATCAAAAATTATAGTAACAAATTAAAAAAATATAATATAGATATAGTTCTTTCAATTTTGTTTCAAACACAGATGTAAATATTTGAAATTTTTTAAATTATATTTTAAGAACAGAAAATTAAAAAAAACCCAAGAAATGTCAAAAATATGGTTATAAATCCTGTAACGAACCGATATATTAATTTTTTTTACTGTCTTGGGAACATAAAGATGAACTTGATATTGATTCTAGTCATTATAATTAATTTATTTTTATTTCGTGTGTTAGAACTGTTTGATTTTACAGAAAGTTAATAATTGTTGCGTGTGTATCGTAACTTACTCGAGAAAAACTGTGGAAACCCATCAAAAGAAAATTATAAAAAAAAACTTTTAAATTTGAGGAAATTTTCAGATTTTGTTATTTTCTTTCGCTCATCGAAAATGAATGGTGTGCCACTTGAGGATAGCTTACGTGCCACATGTGGCACGGGTGCCATACGTTTACCACCTCTTATATATATATATATATATATATATATATATATATATATGTGTATATATATATATATATATATATGTGTATATATATATATATATATGTATATATATATATATATATATATATATATATATATATATATATATATATACATATATATATATATATATATATATATATACATATATATATATATATATATATATATATATATATATATATATATATATATATATATATATATATATATATATATATATGGTAAAAATCTTGTTATGAAACCTTAGGGACGAACGATCTGCAGACTTGAAGGGTAAAACTAAACTAACGACTGTTCCCATTTAACATGCAGTTGAAGTGGGTTCTTATCTCAGTAAGTTTCCACTGATGTAAAATGAGAATAGAAAGGTTTCGTTTTATTCTACGAAATATATAATTGCCCTTCCATAACGCGGGGTGTAGGCACCTATTGATAACAAAATTCAATAAATTACAAGAACAAAGTGGAACGGAAGTGTTACTAGAATTGGCTAGCACTCTTTTCCTGCCCACGCTTCATGAGAGGAAGCAAAAGCTGATAGCATGGCGTAGGGGAATCAGGAAGCGTCATTTGCTAGATATCCGAGTGTACTGGAGTGTCATTTCAACGGAATTTCTATTACTGTCTGTAGCGTTTGCTTTTTGGCCCTAAAGATGTGTTTTGGGCCAGAAATTTCATGGAGAGGGAGATTGCCAAAATGTTAAAACATTTCTCAAAAAGGAGTATTTATCATAGTAAATCTCTGGAACTAAATGACAGTAATTACAAATGATACAATTACTATTTTGAAAATATGAAACATTAGATCAATTTTTAGATTTAAAATCTGCGCTGCCATGGAAGCAAGAAAAAAAGATATAAAATAAAGAAAGTCATCGAGTCTAAAGTAGGAAAATACTTTTGAAGTTCTCGTTAAATAATACAAAAAAAATAATAATAAAGGTACAAGAACGACAAATTCAATAATCTGCTATAAAAGACTGAATTTATTCATCCTGGAGTTACGGAGCAAATAAATACCAAAAAGAATGCCAGAAATGTCGAAATTGATTAGAGGAAAGAATGCGTGTTTCTTTTGTTTGCTGATAATTTTATTAATGCCAGGTGTACCTTTACCTTTACGCAAGTCGGAAATCTGATGATTATTATTTATAACGAAAAGGTGTGCTGCAATTTCCTTTCTCTAGGACAATGATATATTGCATTAGATATATTGCATTTTGATATATTACATTGTTGTGTTCAATTTAAGTTGATTAAAAGTTTGAACTGTCTTATTATCTGCTAGATTCGTTTAAAAGAGAATGGAGGTCTGTGAGAGCAAGAAAACTAAAAATTACCGTCCAATGATCGACGTAGGTTGGACTGTACTCGCAGTGCTTATGTTAGACAAAATTTACAAAGAGTATGGTATGTATACATACATAGTTTATAATTACGCATACTTGGTACGTTTTAGTGATTAAATACAAGCAAAAGAAAAAATTGGTATTCCTAAAGCTCAAGATACTTTAAATTCAATATATATATATATATATATATATATATAGTTTACAACGGATGATGACCAAGGTAGCCGATGGTCCATCAGGTAGGAGGATTCAAAGAGTCTGAGCATGGTAGTCGTCGCTGTTTTCAACAAAATGAGTGGTTGGCAAATGGATGCAGGCACGCTGGAGAGAAATTTAGATCCGACGCCAGTAAAGAAGAGGCGGTTTGGACACAATACAGTTTTTATTCCTAGAAATATTGCTGGACATCTTTTACTCGGAATTCTATTTACAGTCGATCAACACATCTCATTACATCGTCCAGAAAACGCCAGGCATATGGGGAAAACCCCACAGCGCGAAAAAACGGCGTCTTTCCAGTACCAGTGCTACCACACAAAGAGCCAAAAAGATAGTAACTTTCTCACTCGAGTGAAAAGGAACTTCTGATTGGGCAGTTCACGACACCTGACCTAATACGCCATTTGGGGTGATCGTCGCTGGAAGTCTGTGGAACATTCTTCATTATATAACGGTGTTGGCACGTGGCTTTAGGGGAAAATCTAATAGTTTATTTTGGTTATTCCCAGGTCAAAATCAGGTGGAGGGGAATTAATATATTGCGATAATATAGAAGAATTCTGAATAGGCGTTTCCTTTAATGGTTATAAACAGTTATTGTTTCATATATATATATATATATATATATATATATATACCATTTTTCCAAAACTTGCGCACCTGATAACCGTATGTATGCTGTAGCTTAGAAATTAAGTATAAGACGAGTTTAATGCCAAAAAGAGTAATACGGTGAGTGAATCAATATTCAAAAACCTTAGGTGGATCAACACCCAAAAGATAAATCCATAGGGGAATTAACCGTGCTTTCCATATATGCTTTGTGGTTAATATATTATATATTATATATATATATATATATATATATATATATATATATATACACTGCTGGCCACCCAAATTGCAACACCAAGAAAGACAAGAGATATCATAACAAAATTTATTTTGTAGATAACATGTTGACCAAGTATCAAATGATTAAATTTATAGACTTCTGTGAAGTGTGGTTCCTGCCAAAATCAGTAGCCAGAGTAGCCGCCATTGTTGGAGATCACCGCTGCCACACGCCTCGACATTGATTCAAAGAGACTTTGGATGAGTTCTTGGGGTACAGCAGACCAAGCAGCTTCCACACTTTGCCAAAGTTGATCTGCTGTGGCAGCTGGGGATGGAATCTGGGTCAATCGTAGAGCAATCATGGACCACATGTTTTCTATCGGCGAAAGATCCGGAGAGTGAGGCGGGCGGGGAAGCAATTCAATTTGGCGATTGACGAAGAACCGTTGGACAATGCGTTTCACGTGTGGTCGCGCATTATCCTGTTGAAATATGGCTGTGGGCAAGCCCTGAAGGTAAGGAAGGACAACTGGCTCCAACACCTCGGAGATGTAGCGCTGGCTGTTTAAAGTACCGGCAATGTGTACTAGAGGTGTGCGAGAGTGATATCCAATACCGCCCCATACCATAATACCCTGTGCAGGACCAGTGTGGCGGTGCATAACGCAGCTGTTCAACATCCTCTCTTCACGGTGTCTCCAGACTCGAATGCGACCATCGTGGTGTTGCAGAAAGAAGCGTGACTCGTCAGTAAAGACAATTTCATTCCATTCTGCCGTCCACATCCTTCTGTCATCGCACCATTGGCGGCGGAGACGTCTGTGGTTCTGCGTCAAGGGTAGACAAAGCAATGGACGTCTTGCGGACAGACCACTCTGCTGTAAACGGCGTCGAATGGTACGCGCAGACACTGGATGATGCGTTACAGACTGCATGTGCTGTGCTATGGTTCGTGATGTGACTGAGCGATCCGTCACTGCCATGCGCACAATTTGCCTGTCATCACGTGAAGTGGTGTGCTGAGGTGGAGGCGATCGAACACGCCGGTCCGTCGTACCCTCCTGCATCCAACGATCACATATACGCATTACAGTTGTTTGGTTTCGTCCAACACGACTACCGATTTCCCTGAAAGATAATCCACAATCTCGGTAGGCCACTATCCTTCCTCTGTCGAACTCGATACTTGATCAAAAGATGATCGCTGTTTTCGACGAGGCATAATTGATCGTTTTTGTTTTAAAACCACAAGAAAAACACAATTGCCGAACTTGAAATCGTCGAAATCTCCAAGCCTTAAATAGCGCTTTGAAGTGCCGCCACAGGCGCGCGTGATGTGCGTCTGCGCTGAAATTCTAATCATTTGCATATCTCACCTCCGCTAATGCATGTTGTAAATTTCATGTTATTTGCATGTTTCCTTCAGGGTGTTGCATTCACAGTGGCCAGCGGTGTATATATACAGTGGCTCCCAAAAGTGTTCGTACACTTACGATTTTCAATGAAATAGGGGTCTATCCATTGATTTAAAGGAATATTTCAGAATGGGTATTTAATAATAAGATCTATAATCTATTCTTAACAAAACTACATGAAATATTTTGAAAACATAGTAAAACTTTATTTTTAAGAAACCAATAATCCAAAAGTAACAAAAACTTTATCTCACAAAAGTCATCGTACACTTGTAAAAAATCTCTACATATTAGTAAATATTCTAATTTTTCATTAAATTAATGTTTAGTAGGATATCCTTTAGCCTCCACAACAGCTTTTAAACGTCTGGGAATAGATTGCTTTAGTTCTTTTGTAATTTTTGCATCAATGTTCCTCCATTCTTCCATCATAATTGTTTTTCGTTCGCTTTTCCTGTGAATGTCGTGTTTTCGTACTAGAACCTCCAGTTCTCTCCAAATATGTTCTACTGGGTTTAAATCTGGCGATTGATGTGGTGTTTTCAAAACTTGTGGACAATTTTAGAGACACCAGATGCGAACGTTGAGAGCCGTGTGCTTAGGATCGTTATCTTGATAAAAAACAAAGTTGTTTACAATACCCGAATTTTGAGCTGATAATTTTAAATTGTCTCTTAAAATATTTATAAAAACAGCATGATTCATTATGCCATCAATAAATACCAAATTTCCTAGTTCTGATGCTGACATGCACCCCCACACAAGGATACCTCCACGGGCATGCTTAACTGTTCCTACTAAGTTCATGGGATTAAGTTCCTCATTTTTTCTTCTCCATACAATTATACGCCCATCAGCACCAAAAATGTTCATCGGCAAATAAGACATTATTCCAATAGGTTTGGGGCTTATTTATCATTGATAGTGCGAAGGGAAGCCTAAACTTTCAAATTTTCTCACTCACAAAAAATTTTCTATAGGCAGAACGCCCATGTAATCCAGCTGTTCTGAGAACTCGTCAAAAAATTTCAGGTGAAATTGAAGTAGAAAATGTTTTATTGAATTCTGCAGAAACTTTTACAGCACTCAAACGTGAATTTTTCATAAATTTTCTAATTATAAATCTCTTATCACGTTTTGTTAACTTTGTCGGACGGCCTTTTCTTACCTTGTTTTCGATCCAATTTTCTTCTTTAAAGCGTTTTTCACATAGTGCACAGTAGAATGGGATAAATTAAGTAATTTATCAATATTCCGAACTGATTTACCACTACTATGATGAAAAAATAATCAATTTTCGAATGCTGTTTGTTGTTTCTTTACGACTACGAGCCATTTTTAAATAATAAATAGAATATTACGGAGTAGGCAAGCAAAAATTAAAGCCAAACGATATTTTAAATGCCCCTACAATTCAAAAATAAAAAAAAAGCGCCAGACGATAATTTTAATTATGAATTTATCCGAAAATATTTCAGTGTACGATGACTTTTGTGAGATAAAGTTTTTGTTACTTTTTGATTACTGGTTTCTTAAAAATAAAGTTTTACTATGTTTTCAAAATATTTCATGTAGTTTTGTTAAGAATAGATTATAGATCTTATTATTAAATACCCATTCTGAAATATTCATTTTAATTAATGGATAGACCCCTATTTCGTTGAAATTCGTATGTGTACGAACACTTTTGGGAGCCACTGCATATATATATATATATATATATATATATATATATATATATATATATATATATATATATATATATATATATATATATATATATATATATATATATATGTGTTGTGTGTGTGTGTGTGTGTGTGTATACACTGCTGGCCATTAAAATTGCAACCCCATCATGGAAGGATGATACAAACGTCAAAAACGCGTGAAAGGAAGAAGATGCTGGGATGCAAATGGTTAGCATTATGCGCAATAGAACGACGCAGGAGGGAGAAATGGCATCTCAAACTTTGTATTAAAGGAATGTTACGCAGCGGGTTTCTCATTCGGAAATCGCATTTGAATGTTTTTTTTGTTTGTGAGAAGATTGTGTTATGCCTCGTATAAGAAGGATAAACGGCTACCAGCACGTGTCGGAATTCAATAACGGCAGGATTGTGGCTATCGAGAAAGCGGTTTATAGTTCCGCTATATTGCTACTCGCATCGGTCGGAATCCAACGACTGTCATGCGAATATGGAATCGATGGGTTCAGGAGGGTCATGCTGAACGCCATACAGGACCCCCAACGGCCTCCTGCTACTAACGCCCGAGAAGACACGCATGTAGTCGGGTCGGCCTTGCGAGATCGTAAAGCCCCATCACGGATCTTGAGTCAGGAAATGGGCTTGCTTGCAGCACAAGAATCTGCACGGACAGTGTGACAACGTCTGGAGTAGCACGGACTGTCTGCACGGTGGCCATTATTGCGGCTTCCCTTGACACTGCAGCATAGAGACGCGCGGCGACAGTGATGCACACAACAACAAAACTGGATACAGAAGTGGCACCACGTCGTCTTTTCAGATGAGTCCCGGTTCTGCGAGTAACATCATGACAGACGTATCCGTGTTTGGAGGAAACGAGGAGAACGCACGTGGCCTGCTTGTATTCGATATCGTCATACAGGCCGTGCACCTGTTGTGATGGTACGGACAGACATTGGGTATACGGCACGAACACCTCTTGTTTGCGTCGTTGGGAATCTGAACAGACACCATTACGTTTCTCAGATCTTAAGGCCGGTGGCTGTGCCCTATCTTCGAGGCCTCGGAGACGTCATCTTTCAAGAAGATAACGCAAGACCGCATGTTGCCCGTCGTGTCCTGACCTACTTCGATACAGAGGGTGTCCGACTGTTGCCCTTCCCAGCACGTTCTCCAGATCTATCACCCATTGAAAGCATCTGGTCATGGGTTGCTGAGATATTGGACCTCCACCGCTCTCCAGCCACTACGATTGATTAATTGTGTCATAGACTTGGAGCGGTATGGGGTGACTTGCCCGTATCTGTCATTCAAGCCCAGTTCGACTCGATGCCTATTCAGGTTAGAGCCATTTTAGCTGCCAGGGGCGGCAACTGTGTGTACTAATTTCGGACCCTGCATACCCCAAATTGCCTACAAATTTAATCATGTTTTCTTCTTCATGTTTTTCTTATATATATACATATATATATATATATATATATATATGTGTGTGTGTGTGTGTGTGTGTGTGTGTGTTAAGTGCATTCGGACCACCACAACCAGATGGTGGCACCTTGGCACCTGACCTTGCAAAGGACTTTCATCTTAACCGTAACTGTTTTAAGAAAGCGCGCGAAGAAAGACGTAAGACGATGTGGTGTGGAGCAAGCGACCAAATCGCAACGACGTGTAACTCCTAAAAAGCCGTTATAACGTGGCAGTAACGATGTTATTGTTCCATGTTTTCAATGTAGTATATTCAACGACAAATATCTTTCATCTGTGTAACTTCTCTTTGTAATCGTCTTCAATTAAATGTTTGTGTTTTGTTGGGCTTTGATTTATTCCAATAACTTAACACACCCACCCTTCCTTTACTTACACACACACACACACACACACATATATATATGTATATATATACATACATACATATTTACATACATACATGCATATATATATATATATATTATATATATATATATATATATATATATATATATATATATATATATATATATATATATAATATATATATATATATTATATATATATATATATATATATATATATATATATATATATATATATATATATATATATATATATATATATATATATATATTCTAGTATATAACCCCCGTCAAAAATGACTGAATGTTGACAAACGTTTCTTTCTCATAAAAGTTCATACGAACAACAACAACAAAAAAAAAGCATGAAAATTCTATTTTTGAATGTAACGAAGAAAGATTTTAAACATATACTACGATGAATACAGGTAGATAATGCTATATAGGTGCCAGAAAAATGTAATTTTCCTTTAAGTGTAAAATTCTGCATCAATATTAAATAAATAAAAATACAAAAAATTTGCCAATTAAATAACACAAACTGAACTTAAATAGCAGTAAACAACAAAACAAAACTAAACCAAAACTAAACCAAAACTGTTTCAAAAGTGAATGACTCACCTCACAGCAGGCATTGCTGAAAACGATACTTAAACAGCAGTAAACAACAAGATAAAGCAAAAATAAAACAAAACTAAATAGTTTCAAAAGTAAATAACAACCACACAGCAGGCATTAATTTATAATAATTACATAATAATTAGCAAAGTGAAACACAATTTAATTAACATTCAAAATGCAGTTATTTAAAGGAAATATGAAAAACCATAGAGTAGAATGAATTCGAAATTCAAGTGAATGACTCAATTGAATAAATGATTCTTTTCAATGGATATTTTAATTTGAAGATATTTCAAAAATTAAACGGTTTTGAGCTAAGGTGTTCACTTGAAATTTTCATATTTTTTAAAGGGCTTTCAAAATATGTAACTTTTGTGGTATTATTTTTGAAGAAAAATTTCATAAAATGGCGTCGCAATGTTAAGATGTTTCCGACTTGGTCCGTCCCGGAATGGTTACCTATATATTTCTACTCTAGGCTTTTATATAAGTAAAGATATGCATGTATGCATGTATATATGTATGTATGTATATATATACATATATATATATATGTGTGTGTGTGTAAGTAAGTGTAAGTAAAGGAGGGGCGGGTGTGTTGAGTTTTATATATATATATATATATATATATATATATATATACAAGATGAGCCCATAAAGTAACCGGACAATTTTTTAAAAATAAGGTAAATATTACTCACCTTCAAAAAAATTTAACTCCTTCAAAATAATCAAAAAAGGAGTCTATACAATTTTTCCAACGTTTCCCCAAGTCATCGAAACACTGTTTATAGGCGTTGGAACTAACCGTTCGCAAAATACGCGTAACATTTAATTTAATGTCCGAGACGTTTTCAAATCTCTCTCTGTCCTTTCATGGTCATCTTCAGCTTCGGAAAAAGAAAAAAAATCAGCTGGCGATAAGTCGGGAGAATATGGTGGGTGATTTATCACTGTAATTGAATGCCTAGCAAGATATTGTACAGAAATTGCTGTTACTGGGCCTATCATTATCGTGTAAAAGAAAACATTGCCCAGAATCAAACAGTTCCTTCCTAACTCGCTTTATCGCGTTTCGTAATCGAAAAAGCACCTCCTTGTAAAAATGCTGATTAATTGTTTGATTTTCAGGAACAAATTCGTGGTGATTAAATCCTTTGTAACCAAAAAAAATGCAATCAGCATCACCTTAGTCTTTGATTTTAAGAGCGAATTTTCTCCACATTTTCCTCATCCTTTGAAGCTTAAGGGCGTCCTGCTTTGGTTCATCTTCAATGCTTTCTCGCGCACATTTGAAGCGGTTGTACCACTCATACACTTGTGTTCTTGATAACGATGCATCACTATATACTGTTCGATGTCTCTCTAAAGTTTCGGTAGCAGATTTACCTAATTTGTAACAAAATTTAATGTTACAACGTTGTTCGATTCCGAAGCAAATTTTTTTCTACAATGCCTTCTCAGTAAATGAAAATTACTTCAGCGTTTTGATATGCAAACGACTAAATAACCAGTTTAAACTGGCTTTGACAAGAGTTGAGATGTCACTCTTTCTAGCCAGGTGATTATTCTTACCCTTTTTTATTTTATTGTTTTATCTTTTAATTTGTCCTGTTAATTTATGGGCGCACCTTGTATATATATATATATATATATATATATATATATATATATATATATATATATATATATATATATATATATATATATATATATATATATATATATATATATATATATATATATATATATATATATATATATATATATATATATATATATATATATATATATGGAGTTTTCGCCCAAGGATACGGACAGTCTTTCTTAACTACGCTCTGAAAATATCTCACCATGAACAATTTGCTTCAGGGCACAGCTTATGCTTGAGTCTTTCTACAAAAACCCGTTGTGGACAGAATAGTTTACGCAAAAGTGGCACTAGAAACTAAATTTACAACCTAGTCCATTCAAATCGACCGATCGATCCCTAATTCAGAATCGTTCTTTTATACTATTCCGTTTCACTCTTTCGTCACGGTACGAGAAGAATCGATAAAGATTCAGAGAAAGGAAATTCGAAAGCCGGTGAGGTGAAGAAGTATTATTTATTTTCGTCCTTGGCATTTTCTGTGCATTGGAAATCTAAACAGCTGTGGCAAAACTTTAGGTAACAGAAACACCAAATCTTAACCCAAAGGGAAGAGTGGTATGGAAATACTAACGCTTTTATTTCCATGAATGAAGTCTTAAAACTTTAAGGGATAAAACTATTGGTACGTTTCGTTTGATGATATATGGGAATGGCGACTCTAGATAACAGATAAACATGTTTATTTTTTTCTTTAGGCTTAAAAAAAGTCAGAAATATTACAAGCAGCGTCCCTTTGGCCAGTAGTGCCCAAACTGTGAAAAAAATTGGAAGGGTCATGGACAGTTTGACCACGTAAAACCTCGTTTATCCGGACTACAGTAATTGGGACCATAGGCCATCCGGATAATCGAAAATCTGGATAGCCCGGGTAATATGGGTAATAAACAAAACAAAATCCTTAACTAAGCAGACTTACCTTTTATTACGATAAAAACTATGTTTTGTAACAAAATTACATAGTACTAGCCACTGCGCGACCAGCATGGTCGCTTTTAGTTTTATATTTTCATTTGCAAAACAAATCAACTGAAAGTAACATATGTAAGGAACGTTACCATTACCTGTCATCATAAATATACGTTGTTAAGGGGTAGTGGGAGCTCAGCCAAAAAATTTATAATCATTGCTAAATTCACTATAAGGCTGATTCTAAAACATCGTGATTAAAAAATGTGAATTTCCATTACTTCAGAACAGAATTAAAGATAAGACTGAGAAACCCAACAAAGATTTTAAAAATTACATCTCTCTCTATATGTACAATTTTTCAAAATAAATATATCTACGCTTTATCATTACATCAAGTAAGAAATGTTGGGAAAAAATTTTTCACTTAAAAAATGAAGTAAAAATTCAGCCAGTACTAAAATATAGTGTGGATTACATCACTCTCTGTATGTACTATTGTTTACAATTTAGATATCTCCACTTAATCATATCAAATAATAAATTGTTCGGAAAATTTCTTCACTTATAAAATGGAGTAAAAATTTAGCAAGTGCTAAAATATAGTGTGGATTACAACTATGATATTCATAAAACTTCTTGATATACACAGTTGAGTATTTCAGAAGTAGGAGATACTACAGTGACAGAATCAATAGAACGGTGTCTAGATAAACCTACATGCAACTGCCCATGACTAAGCACTGGATTTGATAGGTCTGGACATATTTTGTCAAACCATCAGTGGTTGTAACAAATGTCGCCGCTGCACACACGCGGTTTTAAATTGCGGATGGCCGCTAATGTTTACATCCGGTAGTTGCAGCAGTTGCCATTCTGAGTGCAGAAATATCGTCGTTTTTTGTGCCGCATATCTACGCGTTTTATATATATAGATTGTTTACAAGATATTAAAAAATATAAAAATAACTTTTCACCTCATTTCTTAACAAAGAATTAGTAAGTCTACTAAAGCTTTCTTACACTAAACAAAAAGCATTTTATTACCCTAATTTATTGTACATTCTATGCAGGAACTGTACATTGAATCAAACTAAAAGGCGAATATTTGGCGTACTTGTAGTTACGTTCTTGCTATCATAGTTAAAAATAATTATCTAATGTGAACATTAAATAAAAATAATGTCTACAAATCTGATCCGGATTATTAGGAGATGCGAATAAACGAGGGCCGGATAAACGGGGTTTTACTGTAAATTTATGTCATATTGAATTATTTAATTAAATTTTTATGGCTTTAAATTTTGTTTAGTTACATATTTTTTATGCGTTAAAAATGATATATTGTTACGTAAGATGCCAAACAGTTTTAACAAAAAAGTGCAGATGATAAGCAAGATTTTTTAAAATTGTTATGTAAAATAAATATATACCCAAAATGTACGGTTTCCCTTTATTAATTCCTTTTTTTTATTGTTAATATTTTTATAATTTTATAAAAATTGTGTTTCTACCAAAAACTTTCATTAGGAGTAGAGAGGTTTTTTATTTAAAGACAACGGATCACTGTCGACAAAAGCTTGATCACAACTGACTTAGGACTAAAGCGAAGTTTAGCAAGAGGATTGAGAATTGACAAAAGACAAACATTCACAATAACAGGTCTACAGTTCACACAGAATAGAGGAGCTTCAACTAAGAAATGAGCGAATGAAAACCTTTGGACCGAGTTCGGCATGCTTATATACCCAGTAACAGAACTACGTTGGACCGACGTCGGTTTACGGAGGCTTACCACGTCTGCGACCCTAACGGCCGCGCCAACGCCAGTTGAGACGGCAGATCTATCTCTGATCCGGCGGTATTCCAACGGATTCGTCGTGAGACTGACAGAAGCTTTGGGTGATTCATAATGCAACAAATTATGCTTTAAAAAATGCCGGGAGGATAAAAAAATTAACAAGCAATCCCACATGAAATTTCAGCCATTGTATTTAATATGAAGGCCTTATTTGATAGTGAGCCAACTCCATTTTTGTTCATTTTGAGATACAGAACCTTAAAGTCTAATGAGTGCTGAGAAATGACTGTTGAAGTCTGATTGGTAATGCACTCTGTTGGTAGCAGAAATAAGCTGGAGGTGTACCAGTTTAAAAATAAGATAGAAATGACTTGTTTGAACATGAAAGTGAGGCTAACTCCATTGTTTTAAAAAGTGGAGTTGGACCACTATTCAAATAAGGCCTTCATATATACAATGCAAAGTATTATTACTTATGTGTTACAATGGCGATAAAATTTAATATAATTTAATTTGATTCCAAATTTTATTAAAGTTTAAACTTTAAGAAAATTTTAAATTTTAACAGTGATGACATTTTTTATAAAATAAAAAAATTAATAACGAGCCTAAAATGAGCGAGATACATTTAAAAATCACTATATCGCCCACGATCTTGTCAAAATTGCACACCGTGCCCATTATAAAGCGCCTCGCACGCTTTAGATATATTCCTTGTATGCAGAACTAGCTGGGCTTCACCTTGCTATGCTCTGGCTTCGCCCAGCTATCGAATCACTTGACACTCGAATCACAGTTCACTTGAATTAATTTTTTTCCACTTTTAATTGCCAAAAAATCCCCTAAAAATCAGTACATCTTCAAATGATCTATTTATGATTAAAAAGTTTGAATTAAAAGTATGAAAAATAGAAAAATAACTAAAAAATTAGACACACGATGAAACATTTCTTTTCAGTGATTCATTTTTTTAGTAAGAATCACGCTGTGTTTACATCGTAAAATATGCCGTTTTGTTCGGTGGAGTATGCATTTAGAATTGAAATATATCTAAAACTATTAAAGTAACAGAATATGTGTACGCATAAAATATTATCAGTTTTTAAAGCTCTTTCCAAATATGTAATATTTATATACTTTCATGAAAGAAAAAATACATCGATTTCGACATTTTTAAATATTGCCAATTTTCATAACGGATGCCATACCAGAAACGGTCTACGCGGAATTGTTCCCGACCGACAAAGTTTTCCTTTTATTTATATAGATATCGAAGAAAGAAGGATGAGGGAAGAAGGGTATAAAATAATCCACTAACGATTGAAGGGTATCGCTCTATCCTGGCACTGGTAAACTTACCTCTTCAAAAATGGTGTTCGGCAGCGAAATCTCACCAAAATCTCGCCAAACCAGTCTCTAGTTAGTATTTCAGCAACCAATAAAATATAAATACTATCTTAAACTTATAAAAGGTTTTAATAATGGGTAATATCCATAATCTCTTATCTAATTATTTACACTGACTTTCTAAATATAAAAATATTATTACCAAAGAAAAAAAAAACCGAAAGTATAAAACTTACCGTTTTAAAAATACAGTAAAACCTCGAATGACTGGGACCATAGGCAATCCGGACAATCGAAAATCCGGATAATCCGGGTAATATGGGTAATAAGCAAAACAAACGGCTTAACTAAACAGTCTTACCGTTTATTACGATGAAAAACTATGTTTTATAACGAAATTATACAGTATTGTTTACAAGACATTAAAGAACATGTAAGGTTTACATAAGATTCGATATACAATAATCGAACTTTTAAGTCAATAAAGTTAAAGAAGCCGCTTAAGATATGCTGACTTCGGCATACGTGGTTGGTTTAAATAACAAGCAGCTAGATTAAAAAAGGGAAGTGAAAGGAAGTGAGAGGAAGTGAAAGGAGAAGTAGTGCTCGCGAAACGAAGTATCGAGCTGGAGGTAGGCTTAGAGTCTAGTTGAGTTTTGCGAGCAGCCGCTGGAGGCATAGCTAGGTTGCTTGAAACCTATCTGAGTTCTTGTTAGGCCCAAAGTTTACGTGGCAGCACTGCTGGTTGACTTTCAAAGTATCTGTGACTACCGCAAAGTGTATTTTTCTTGAATGAGTATAGTATTCAATATACAAGTGAATATATTGAATTGTATTTCCCTTGCATGAATGCTATATATATCTCGTACTAGTAGTACGTATGATTTAGGCTGAAAAGAAAAATTGACTTTTGCAAATATTTAAATAAACATTGTTGTTATGTAAGAACCGTGTTTGAATGAAATTATTTAGAGTGCCACTTCAAGATATACATACCCAAAGCCAGGGTAGAAGTGGCTATAAATATCTTTTCACATCCTTTCTTAACAAAGAGTTGATCTACTGTCTTTTGTTTCAAACACTTGTGGGGTTTATAAATAAAAAAAAAGTCTGCAAATCTGATCCGGATTATTTGGAGATCCAAATCAACGAGGGCCGGATAAACGAGGATTTAGTGTATTAACCTTTAGTTTCTGGGGCCCATTTTTCCGATTCCCTTTGTAAAACAGGAAAATTTCATACTCCCCTTGTAAGAACGGACATTAAGGGTCCGTTAAGGCGGGGATGCGGCGTGTCCCCACCTTTTTTTTAAAGTATTATTTTGGCTTACCTAATGGAAATTTTAAGAAACTTACGAATCAATTGTTAATATATAAGAAAAAGTATTTTTTTTTAAATTGCGAGTTTCTAGTTCCCCTGTGACGTGACGTGTGAACACGTGGTACTAAAAATACGCACCTTTATTTGAGAAAACATCGTATACCCACCTATTTAAAAAAAAAACACTTTAAATATATATATATATATATATATATATATATATATATATATATATATATGATGACCCGAATGGTCATCTCCTGAAAATACTGAAATCGAGGCTGGGAAATAATAAAGTCAGCTTCAGGAACAAAGGGATTTATTTTACGGAAGTAACCACACATCTTATTCAATTCGAGTCAGCCAAGCGTCTACATCGTAGCGCGCGAAAATAGAATTAGGCCAAAAAAAGGTTGCCATAATTAGCGGAGAAAGTTTGTATGGGAATGTGAAGCATCTCGCCAAGGAGTCAGAAAGGTTACCAGATTGGAGAAAGGAAGTTTCAGAAAGGGCGATTATAGGTTATTAATAATATTATCACACACGCACACACACACATATATATATATATATATTCATTCATTCATTCTTGGGATACATGCTATCCCATCCCGTAAGGAAAAGGTTTATAAAAGTAACCTCTTGGGTAGAAGAGAAGCCAAATTCAAAGCGCCTAACTGACATCGGTATAGAATCGGAAAACGACCTCCAGTCGGTTTCAAGTCGGATTCCGACGCCAACGTTTAACCGACCTTTCCGACGTCGAGCAGAAGGGTTGGCCGACGTACTTGTGCTGCGTGTGATACTATTGTCGGCATTCCCGATCGTTCTAGATATGGAAAATTCGAAAAATCGCTAACCAAGCCATATTGATGAAATCTGATTGGTTTTCCGGACGTTGCCAAATTTGTCGACAAGCTCGCCAAAATTCTCGAATATTCCGCCAAAAGGTGTCACATAGAAATCTAACGCTCAATGAGATTACGGTTTTATTGGCACAAACTAAACACAAATTTAAGGAAAAATAAACATTTACGAATGGTTAGAAATAGTTACAGCTGTTTACAACATTATATTGTGAGTTATTTAATTGGGAGAAAATAGTCAACCATAAAGCTTTTATATATTAAAATAAAGCCTGACAAGATCTCAAAATTCTGAAATATACTAAGAGAACAAAACAGCTAAAAAATTATTTTCTCCCAGAGGTCTAATGCATTTTTAGCAAAAGAGATTAAGGGTTTTATCTTGAAAATTTTGACATTAGAAAATGGCATCATGACGTATATTAGTTAAATCCACCAGTGCGTATTATTATCGATGAAGAATATAAGCCCCGATGACGGCTTTTTCTCACGGCGAAATTTTTGAATTCCCCGAGACTTAAGCCCTAAATGGAGTATTTAAAAAAAGGGGGATTTTCACTCAAATTTTTCCCTACGAATGATCATATATTTTATTCCGGACTAATATGGCTGAAAATAGCTGCACTTTTCCAAGATATAGGATACGAGGCATTTCAAATGTTGATTTTCGTATACAAATTATTAAAAAAGAGTATATTTAGGCATAAAACGTTGAATTTTCTTTCCATTTTTTCAGAATTCAGATACTGAACTTTTAACGTTATTCCATTAAGTTTAAAATAAAGGGACCCAAAGTCGCGAAACCATTTTGAAATAGAATAATTCTTTTATTAATTAAAAAATCACATTTATTCTTTTTTAATCAAGAAATGCACTTCTTGGAAATCATTTTTTTAAATAGTTATGTTAAATTGAGTCCTTCAAATAGCCACCATTTTGTTCTTGACCATTGCGGGCTCTTTTTAAGGAGTGCTCAGGGCCGTTCCATAGGTGAGGCGGCGAGGCGATCGCCTCAGGTGCCAAAATGAGATAGATTAGCAAAAATAAGAAATTTTTAACGAATAAAGAATAAAATCTATATATATTATTACTAGAAGGTATTTTAATATATATAGATTTATCCCTTTTTTATCCCTTTTATCCCTTTTTCTCTCTTCATACTTAACCAAAATCGATAAATGAGGTACCATTTTATGTATGTATATATATATATATATATATATATATATATATATATATATGTATGTATGTATGTATATACTAGCCGGTCGGTTTAGGGACCTGCTCCCTCCAGCAATCACTGTCAGAGAATGGGAACACTAAAATACAACGAATAAAGGTATTTAAATTTTGTGGTTACGCATCCCACGTCCTGCAAACAGTCGCAGGCAGGAGAAAAATTCTCCCCCCCCTGGCGAGAAGTTCCCTTCCCTCCACCCCTCCGCGTATGCGCAAAAAATTCTTTCTTCGAGACTTTCCCCTCCTGCATATGAAATGTTGTAAAGTTCTCTATCATCTGTAGCAAAAACTGTATCAACAGACTTATAAATCTGAGATGTGCCAGGCAAATGACCCAAAAGCTGCTTATTAATGAGTATAACGTTGTCGTTTTTGGTGCAAGGATAGCTCTTTCACGTAACCAACTATGATCTTTAAAATGCTAAGAGAGGTTGGGAAACACTTTTTGTAACAAATCTTCATGATTTTCAATTAACTTTCCAATACATTCCACTGCTATAAGTCCATCATCGCCTTGAGACATCAAGTTTCCATTTCCTAGTTGAAGTAAAGTATCAGAAAACTGATGTGCATCAGCATCACCTGTCGTATGAACCCTCATATTAGTTTGAAGATTAAGTGTTTCAATTTCATTCCATATAACTGAAGATTTCGGGCATGCTTGTATTTCATCAGTTCTTGTTCCACTTGGAATAACAGGCAGAGTCTGTCAGAAGCCACCAGCGAAGAGCAAAGTAATACCTCCCATCCTTAGGCATAATCATTTAAAAATTCACAATAAAGGTTGCTTGATGTTCTACGATGTGGCAATTGAAGCGTTATAAATAAAAGAATAAAATGTTACTACACAGCAAATACAAAATAAACAAAACGTGAACACAGTAAAAAAGGATACTTAAAAATACACAAACGGATACACAAAGGATACAGAAAAATACACAAATGGTTACGGCACCATTATCTATACTGAATATTTATTTGAATACCTATACTGAAATATCTATACAGAAGAGATTAGGAAGTCCGTGGAATAATGATGAATTCGGAACGCTTCGGTGGCGTGGAAACTTAGGTAAAATGAACGCAAGGCTTACAGTTTTCAGTGTCTAAAACGATGTATGAGCAGAGGGAAGAGTACCAGGTTATTCAAAGTTCTGTAAAAGAGTACTTTTAGAAAGGAAGGTAGTGAGGACGACCTCGGGGACAGTTCTTGGGACTACGAAAGTTCTCAGTAACTACACAGCACAATGAAAGGCACTGTAGATCTCTACGACGCTGAAAAGTAATAACCTGTAGTAAAACTCCTAGAAGACACCATTCGGCAACCAATGCCTATAGACCGGATCGTCGAATCGTTGTGAAGATGAGATGACCGCAAATACCCAGATTCACCACTGTCAACATTCTAGCAGTATTTCAATAAGGAATTAGACTTGGTTATGAAAAAAACTTATTTATTTTATATTAACGATCGTTGACTCAAACTTGAATATCAAAAACATAAGAGCTATAATAAGCTACATACACAGTCGAATGCTCTAGTTCACCTGAGCTCAAAATATGATGACCACTCCGGTCAATGCTTACAGTAGTAAAAAAATGAATGCAAAAAAACATCACGAAGGTTATGCTAACAGTAGTAAAATGAATAAAAAAATGCCAAAATATCACGAAGATTAGCTCCCCCCAACAGTCGGCAAGCCGAACTGAAGGGGGTGCTTAAGCATAAAAAAGGACGCAGCTAGCTATCAAAAAATGTAGCTCTATCTATAAATCTGATTGAGTAATCTCTTTTCATTCTGGACAAAGCGCAACACAGGCTAGGGTTGTATAAACCTAATTTTAAAATAAAGTATCGCCAACTATGGAGAAAGCCTACCGGTCTACGGAGAAGGCCTAACGGTGCCGCGACGAGTAGCATCGGAACTCATCGGTAAACCGCTGAAAAGAGCAAGCCTTCGTAACAAGAAAAACGGCGATTGACCGCCAAAAAAAAGCCAAGTAGGAGCGAAATGAGCGGGACGGCCGCTGATTGGACTTAGCCAATAGTGACGTGAAGCGGTGCCAAATATGATTGGCGAATTTCGCTCTGGGCCAGGAGGAGAATTTTTAAGAATTTTCTCACGGGGAAGGTTGGGGGGGGGTCGCCAACAGATGTCGAGGTTTAAAGACTGGGAAATAGATAGAGAGTGTCCTCGCTATTGTACCTTATGCTAATTATGCCAATTAAAAAGCAATTTCTACGACCCCTGGATGGAAAACGTCCGGTCTCCTTTTTAACAGGGCGGCACAAGCCATAAAACATCCAATTATCTGTACGAGTAAATCGCAGTTTCAAATAAACGAAACTACTTTTAAATTTGGTTCTTGGAAAAAAATACATTGCTGAACAAAATAGCGGATGCTATGAATAGCTAGTACTGGAGTAAAGATATAGCATTTTAGACCTCCCACGTAAAAGACGGGCGATACATGAATTACGCTAAAATGCTTATAGCGAAAGATCCTAAAATTAATATTAACATTTCCAACATTAAGGTGATTACATCCTTTAAATTAATAATAACTCGTATTTAAAGTAGGTGCAATTAATAAGAAAACTGTAAGGATAAAATCCGCGTTACAATATATATATTGTTACGAATTTTGTAAATACTGCATTTTGTTGCGTTAAAATGGCTTCTATGGAAGATCCCCATTAGCTGTGTATTTAACATGGGAGTCTATAGGAATCTTGCCAAATATGAGGGTTATCGCCGAAGTGGCGATGGATTTTGTGACTTATTTGCGTCGCCATATTTGGCGATATTTCACCAACTTGGCAACTAAACCTTTCTGGAAGCTTCTAGAAATATCTAGCTATGACTGACCTATAAAGGGCGCTTTGGAAATCTATAAATATACCTGACATTGGCATTGGAACTCAGTGCAATTTCCTAGTGAGAATTGAATGTGTTGAAATTGCGTTAATTTGCGTGTATTGCATCGAAAATTCTTGTATCCTGACTTGTGTTTTTAGAATTTTCTGCTGTGTAGAAAACAGTTGTTGCGTCATTTAAGTTTAAATTTGTGTATATGCCTGTAAAATTTACAAAATAAAAAATTTATTTTGTGCGAACTTTCTGAAGAGATTCTTATTCAATTCTAACGAACCCAGGAAAACGGATATATATATATATATATATATATATATATATATAGTGAAACTTCTCTATGATGGTCAGTCATGATTCCGAAAAAAAGTGGCAGTTTCGAAGGGGTGGCCGTCGAATATGTCTATAACAATGGCTCTACGGCCTATATCTATATGTACTATATTAGAAAGAGAAATATCTGTCAAAATGGAAATATAAACTGAGCGCCAGACGATGGCAAAATGAAAGAAATGTGAAAAGGGAAATTGTCGGGCTTGGAAATTAATGAAATACTTCAAAAGTATGCCGCGTCGAGACTACTGTCTGCGTCGCGAAGGAAAAACCATAACAATTTAAGTTCAATGGCAACACTTCTCTTTAGTCATTGCCGAAGTTTTCTTTGAAGGAACGATTCTTTCGGGAAGACGTGATCTTCAAGATAAACACAGTCAGACACTGGGAGAAAACACTTAAGACTTTTAAAGCAAACGGTGGGAAAAAGAACTGTGGATATCAAGATCCTAATGGAAAGGAAAATGATCTCACCTATTTATCTAATGTAAGTAAAAAATTCTCTTATATGAAGCATTCTAAGAAATCCGAAATGGAAACGACGGTTGAAAAAGCATTAACGTTTTATCTAAATGCATAACAAAAGAAGGTTACCAGAATATGTTGGAGAAATTGAGTTTTCAAAATTGCTTTTCAGACTTTTCAGTTTATTTATTTGTAATTAATATATATATATGTAATGATTGTAATAATAGTGTAATAATGGTTGTAGCCGGGCACATAACTTGGCCTTTGAAATTATCAGTTTTGTAGTCGTAGCTAAGGCAAATGGAAACTGTGGCGGGGCGAAACAATGGCCTGGAGCTTCAAACATTTTATATCCATAACGTGCAATCAAAGTAGCGAGGTAGATGGAGAAGGCAATAAAATACCTCGGAACACATCCGGAAAAAGGCAGCTGGTTCATACAAAGTCTTTATTTCCGACACTGTTTCGTAGAACATCAATTAGATTTACTCGAAGACATCGCGCGACGCTGACGGGGACGCGGCCCCACCCGTACAAATTTTACAGGAACGAAAACTCACATCTTTTCTGGCTGTGAGCAGACACCCAAAAGCTACGGAATTATTGAGAAAAGCGTGGGGGTTTTCAGGCGGGTTGAACTTTAATTGGTTAAAAACTGACACGTGATTAAGTCGCGTCATATGAGGCGATGGTCTCGCGATGTTCCACGCCGTTCACGTTATATAACTCTTATATAAGCTTTGGCCACACGTGCCTTAGGGGAAAAACTAATAAATTATTTCGGTTTGGATTTAGGTCGCGATTCAAAGGTTAAGGGGACGGTATTCTGTTGCGTTAGGATGAAGACTTTGAAACGGGCGTGATAAATAATAAAAAGGGTTTTAAATTTATATATATATATATATATATGAAACAAATTTCAATCCGTTTAATTATTTCTAACACGTTTTTTCCAAATTCGTTTATCTTATTGCAACAGAACACCGTCCCTTAACCTAGAATTGCGACCTAAATCTAAGCAATGCAAATCTATTTTTCCCCTAAATGCCACGTGCGGACGGAGAGTCTTATCTAAGCATTATATAACGGACATGGCGCGATCATAATCCGGTATGACGTGCTATAGTCATGTGACATCTTCTGGCCAATTAAAGGTTCAATATGCCGCTACCTTGCAGCTCTGAGTGTCGGGGCCTTTATGTGTTCTGCCACGGTACTTTCAAGATGTAAGATTTTCGAGCTGTCAAAAGGAGCGGGCGGGGACCCCCGTTCCCCGTCCACCGCGCAATGTGTTCCCCGTCCAACTCAAATGGATGCTCCCCGGAAACTACATTAAATAAAGATTCATCGAATTGAAAGCGCCTCTTCCTTCATTCGGTCTACTTAGCTTTCCCTCTCATTTGCCTTTCTACCTTGTGCCATGACTACGGAATTCAGTGGAAAATCACGTGTTCCTAAACTGATGTATCATCGAAAACCGATTCATTTTATCATTATATATATATATATATATATATATATATTATATATATATATATATATATATATATATATATATATATATATATATATATATATATATATATATATATATATATATATATATATATATATATATATATATATATATATATATATATATATATATATATATATATATATAATGTTACGAGTTAGGGGCCAACTTGGCGTGTTATCACTCGCATGCGATGTTTTGGAGTTCTCGTGAATTAAAACTATGGTTTAGCACGTTCATGCGTCTCCCATGGAGTAAGTAATAAATCCTGCTCTTGGGTCTATTGTTGTAAAATGGTTTGGTTGAGAGGTGTGGCATCACGGGTTTTGTTTTCTAGGTGAATAAGATTATGGAATTAAAAGATCAGTTAAAGAGTTGTTTTTGTGGCGATAGGTTGAGGATTTGGAACTGGTGATATTTTATTCTGGTGAAGATGTGTTTTTGTCTGGTTTGAGACGAGGTACTTAGCGCAAGAGTTAAAATTACATTTATATGTGGTTTAATTAAAATTGTATTAAAATCCCCACCTGTTAAGAAAAGTTCTTAGGTGCTGGAATTTGTCGACTTCCAGCGAAGATTCGTTGTTCCTATTTTGTCAACTTTTACAAGTTGTGAAAAAGTGTACTAAAGTTTTGCTGTTTATAATATTCCTGTTTTTCATTTGCGGTAACTGGCATATTTATTTCTGTATTTGAAATTCGCTTTTTAAAATATCTTTCCGTACCACGGATTTGGTACAATTTTGGTGTCAGAAGTGGGATTATTTTAATTGATTGCCAGTTACCCGAAAAATGGAGGAACAACTTAAGTTAATTTTAGATTCGATGGCGAAGGGTTTTGATAGAGTTGAAGAAAGCCAGAATCAGCTCGCCAATCAGTTAGAAACAAAAATTGGCATAAGTCAGAATTTGCTTGCCAATCAGCTAAAATAAGAAATTGGCGAAAGCCAGAATTTGCTCGGCAATCAGTTAGAATTAAAAATTGGCGAAAGCCAGAAGAAGTTGGAAACGGGTCTTGGCGAAATTAGCGAGAGCCAAGATCAGCTGAAAATTACCGTGGGCGAGAAGTTAAATGAAATGGAAGTACGCGTAGCCACTATTGAGTCGATACTCAAGGCGGCGGTTGAAATTGTAGAACGCGTCAGCACTATAGAGTCGAAACGGAAGGCTACGGTTGAGACTGTTGAACAGAAAATTAAAGAGGCCGTCAGTAGGCAAATAAACGGCCTAGAGAAGAAATTCGCGGAAGAGTCAGCGCCAGTTACTGTACCTTGCTACTCTGACGCTAGTATCGAGGAAGCGTACCCGGTGCCGAAATCGTCCTGCCCTGCCATAAAAATGCCTACCTAGGAATGCAAAACGTCTTGGCAGGTGTTTAAAACACAGTTTAATATGGCGTCGACTGTCAATGGCTGGGATATTGCAATACAAGCTTGCCAATTGGCTACTTCACTCAGTGGCGAAGCTGCCGATGAGCTGCAAACCATCGCAGTAGAAAAACAATTAAATTTTGAGGCCTTGTCGAGTGCTCTCGAAATGCGTTTTGGCGAGAAATGCCGTAAAGAGTATAGCCGCTTACAGCTGAAGTCCCGCCAACAGAAATCAACAGAGACACTTCAGGAACTCGCTTCGGCTAGAGAGGGTTTAGCTCAATTAGCTTTCCCGGAATGTCCGACGGAAGTGAGGGATAACCTAGCATTGGAGTACTTCGTCGACGCCATACGTGATCCGGAGAGTCAACGGGCTCTTAGAATGCCGGATATCAAAGACTTGAATACGGCATTGGTGTATGCGATGAAGTACGAGTCCGCTCAGAGGGCGACACGCCGTGACCGTCAACTAGTGAGATGGGTGACTGCCACCAAAAACGACCCAATAGCCGCCCTTCTTGAAGAAATAGATAAACGAATCGGCGCCTTGGCAGGGATGAATTCAAATATGCCGCCAAGAAGAAATCCATTGAAGTGCTGGACCTGCGGGCGTGAGGGACATCTCAAAAGGAATTGCCTAGCGCGCCAAGCTGTGAATCAAGGCCCAGGGAAATTAGTTCCCTGCCATCTAAATTGGCGAAGGCAGCCGGACGAGGAGAGGGCCTCTTGCAATACACTGAATGTCTCGTCGATGTATCATGAAGAGAGCAGGCCGTTTGTTGAAGGGTTCGTAAATGGTCAACCGTGTAGCATGCTAGTTGACACAGGTGCTAACGTGACCATCGTCAGAACGGATATAGCTTAAGAGCTTGGCGAGAAGTTACTTTTCACGCCACCAAGCATCACTTTTCAGACCGTGACAGGGGATAAAATTAAGATGAATGGAAAAGTTGCACTCCACATAAGCGTCGGAAATAATAGTTATCGGCATACGACATATGTTGCCGATATTGTTGACCCGATGATTCTAGGGTTTGACTTTTTAACCAGAAATAATTTCATAATAGATTTCAATTCTAACCAAATCATAGCTACTCAAGATAGCACCATTCTTCCCATGCCGGACAGTAGTAGAAGAGGTCTTTTAGTTGCCGCAACTCTTGTGAACCAGTCAAAAGATACGGTTCCCGTCAAGATTACCGATGTCAGCGATAAAGACAAGAAAATCCAGAAGAATGAAATGCTGCCAACTTATAATGCCAACTAACAATTCATCAACTAACTGCCAACTAACAATTCATCAATGAATTCCAGTCCGTGCTCGTCCGTGCAACAGATGTGGGCCGCAAGAACTTGACGCAACACCGAATTATCACGAAGAACTACACCCCGGTCAAGCAGCATCCCACAAGGCGTCCTTTGACGAAGCAAAATCAATGTGACCAGCGACAGAATGAAGAGGCGGTACGACGCGACAGCGACAGACCATCAGTTCCAGGAAGGAACCAAAGTTTGGCTGTGGAGTCCCATTTGCCGGGATAGTCTACCTCCCAAGCTACAGTCCCACTGGAGCGGTCCTTTCGTCGTCGTCAAAAGAATCAACGACGTCATTGTGCGGATTCGCAAATCTGCGAACAGCAAAGCGAAGGTCATGCATTACGACCGGCTCGCTCCTTACCATGGGACGTGAGTGGGTCCTGAAGTATTTGAGGATACCCGAGCCACGGTTCGTAGGCTGTTGCCAAGTAGATCCAGGCTACCGAATTTTATATTGTTTCCTTTTTACTAATGTTGCAACTGTTATTCTTATATGTTTATTTATTTAGTTTGTAATGATACATGTGTTATGTTTTTTATGTAAAGTTGTATTTTGTAGTAGCATTTTAGGACCGTAGTTATTAGTGTAAGGACTGCCCGGGACGTTCAGTCTTTTAGAGGAGGGGGCAATGTTACGAGTTAGGGGCCAACTTGGCATGTTATCGCCAGCATGCGATGTTTTGGAGTTCTCTAGAATTAAAATTATGGTTTAGCACGTTCACGGGTCTACCATGGAGTAAGTAATAAATCCTGCTCTTGGGTCTATTGTTGGAAAATGGTTTGGTTGAGCGGTGTGGTATCACGGATTTTGTTTTCTCGGTGAATAAGAGAATTGAATAAAAAGATCAGTTAAAGAGTTGTTTTTGTGGCGATAGGTTGAGGATTTGGAACTGGTGATATTTTCTCCTGATGAAGATGTGTTTTCGTCTGGTTTGAGACGAGGTACTTAGCGCAAGAGTCTATTATGGTTGTATGCTACTTTTCAATAACTGTTATATGTGTATTAATTAAAATTCTATCAAAATCCCCACCTGTTAAGAAAAGTTCTTAGGTGCTGGAATTTGTCGACTTCCAGCGAAGATTCGTTGTTCTTATTTTGTCAACTTTTACAAGTTGTGAAAAAGTGTACTAAAGTTTTGCTGTTTATAAAATTTCTGTTTTTCATTTGCGGTAACTGGCATATTTATATCTGTATTTGAAATTCACTTTTTAAAATATCTTTCCGTACCAATACATATATACATACATACATACATATATATATATATATATATATATATATATATATATATATATATATATATATATATATACATATATAATGAAATAAGATCAGATTACAGAACTATTAGAAAAAGAAATTTATTTCCGAGTGGCTAAATAGACATCTTATCTAAAGGAAAGCCAACACCCGAGTGATTCCCGGGGTTTTGCGTATAGAGGTATCTGCGGTTGAAGAATTTGCTGACCAAAGATGTTTCTTGCAAGCTGCATCAGTTGTGCAGGACGATTGCCTTATTTGGGCATAGAAAAGTGTGGCTTGCCCAGGGATTGCTGACGCTATGAAAAATATTCCTGGGTTTTTGAAAACAGAGTTTGGTAATGCCATCTTAAGCATGGGACGGGAAGAAAATTTACAGGGGATCAACTTAAATTTTATATCTTTCATATCCCCCCATTTTAAAAACGTTGTCTACCCGGGTGGAGGCTCTCATACATAACATAAAAAAATAAACTACAAAATATTACAATTATACAGAATATAACAGAAGATTACAAAAATATCTGGCAAAGTCCACAATGGTTCCTCCAGATAGCAGGTCCATGCGGTTTCCCTACTATCCTTCATCTTATTTGCTTCGTATGCACTTAACCATAATTACAGTATAAGTTCAAAATATAAGACTGGTATTCAAAATATAAGACGATAACATAAATTCTATGATTACATGACATATTATCTTGATATATTTGATCTGAAGAAAACACAATATAAGTATTTACACTACCTGGAAACTATCTCTTAACATTGTCCACATATTGTATTATTAGTTCTCACCTTATATTCTCTTAATACTGACATTGTTTATATCACAATCAAAATTCACTCTATTATATTATTTAACTTCCTTGGGTACTATTATATTCATAACACTTCTCTTTTCGTACAAAACTACAATATCATAATTTTTTTCCATTTCATATCAATATCTCTTCTTTTTCTTCAAAGCACTGTTACATTAATAAAACAACTTCATTACATCAAAATTCGTTTCAATAGCAATACACATTTAATACCTTTAACATACCTTACTTCTTATACACAAATCACATCTCTCTCAAACAACCGTGTATCCTCACGTTTGCTGAGGAATGCTGATTATGAAGTTGGAAAGAAGGTTAAAACAAATTCCTCCCGCCACTTCGAAAAAATTTTTGTGGATGATCAAATGTAGGTAGATGGATTCAGTTTCTCAACCGTAGTTGCTCTCAAAGAAAAACCCCAAAAACCAAAAATAAAAATTTTGCCGAATGAAAAAAAAAGTTTCGAGTTGTGTGGCCATCACAACCCGACAATTTTTTTGAAAAACATAGAAAAATAAAAACAAAACAAGTACAACTCAACTGAGGAAAAGAATGTATCATGACATTAAATTAAATATTATAAAATTCAAAATTCACCTTAATAATTATAAAATTGATTTGTCATATTATTCTGAAAGTGTTACTTCAATTACAGTATAGAATTTAGATACCTGTCAAGTTTTTTAACAATATATAAGATCATAAATTAAACAACTCAAAATAACTTGTTATAACTCCGTGGCTTATTATGGTACCCTAGCAGCTATTAGAAGGACTCTCCGTTTATATGACAAACTACGCCTTGAATTTCTACTTTTACACCAGAAAATCTCCTATAGTACTTATATTCCTGACTAACCTTCAACATTATAAAATTACGAGGATTCAAAACCATACTTTAATACTTCAATATAATAAAACAAATTCTTAACTCTTATAATTTCTAAATTATTTTATAAAGATGAGAAAATATTCGTGTGAATAATTTAAAACTCAAATGCAAAAAACATTGATTAAAACATGGAAGAGAAACGAAGAAAAAACATACATCATACAAAATGAAAGAAAGCAAATTTAACTTTTACGCGACTTATTTTTACAGAGGCTCTGAGAAATTATATTTATTTATCACTCATTATTGAGGCGAGAAAGGAAAAAGGAAAACATTATAAAATTGAAAAACAAGTACAATTCCGCAAACACCCGATTCGTCTGAGCGGCGGATGGCTAAACGATATTTATTGCTGTGGAACATAACCTTCAACTATGTGTATACACGACAGCGCACGCTGGCTCTCGACCCATGTTTATAGTAGGAATGACCTACTTTACTCCGTATTTTACTAGATTTAAAACTGCGTGTGAGAAACAGATACTTAAAAGAACGATCTGCAAAGAACGATCTTGGCTAGTTTAAAAAGAATAAACATAATGTTAAATTTCTGAACAAAAGTATGATTAAATTTACGTTTGTAATTGATTTATCTAACCCTTTTTAGTATCAACATATTTCAAAACATTAATTATAATTTCACATACATAACTTACACACTTTTATAAAATTTTAACATTATAACTTTTACTTAAGGATAATCAATTAATCATAAAAACAGATATGTGAAAAGTTATGCAATTTTATAGACAATTCGTCTTACCTTTAAGAGTCCCAATTTAAATATTTATTTTTTATTTATTTATTTTAATAATATTTTTCTTCGGCATAACATTTAATTTTATGGAAATATGCCACCAATGGTTACATAACTTCAAATCCAAACGTTCGTAGGGGAAGGAGTGGGAAAAAGTCTGATCCGGAACAAGTTGTTGACGCAGGAGCAAACATTTTTCTTATGGTTGCAGCCAACAAGGGCAATGATGAACACGAATCGTATCGCGAAAAGCACATTGCACAACATAATTAAGTAGCAGAATTTCACAATTGGAGTAATTCAAAACAAACTGCGGCGTTGTGGGCAGGTGAAGAAAACGGAACAATTTTATGCTGTAATAAGTGACACATAGAAAAAAGGAGAGCCGCGTAAACAGTGACTTGAGCACTCATATTGAAAAAAGGATGATCCGTTGAGGTGAAAACTTAGACATCGCTGCTTTCGAAGCTATTTGCTGGATAGTGTAGTAATACGCTTCGCAAGTTTCTTCCCTTCCTTTTTTCCGTCTTAACAATTGCTGATGTATTTCGGCCTTACTTATCTCCGTCTTAAATTCTTTAAGCAGTTCTGTTTTTAATTCTTCGAAGTTTTTAAAAAGGGGTTTGGATTGAAGAAATAGTTCCACATTTCCGGTACACAGCTTGCGAAAGAATATAATTTTTTGTATAGGATTTAATGTCAACAGTTCACAAACCTGCTCATATTCTGTAATTTTCGATTGGCACTTCATTTGAATAGGGCTTAATAAACACATTTACATCGGAAAAGCGGACGTGAGATGGCTCGTCACCGGTTAAGTCCACGGTTTGATTCAAATTCGGATTTTCCCCTTTCTGCATTGCTTCTTCAAAACTAGGTCACCGAACAGCGTAAATCCACCAAGGTCAGTAATACGTAATCCACTTCTCCTCGCTGCTATTTTCGACGCACGAAAGGGCGAATGAAGTTTTACGACGGGTGCTGGTAAAATTAATTAAAACTCCGTTTACATATTGAAATTAAAAATTTAAAACTGGTATCCTCACTGCAGAACATCCTGCCGGCTATAAATTCTGTAATGAAATAAGATCAGATTACAGAACTATTAGAAAAAGAAATTTATTTTCGAGTGGCTAAATAGACATCTTATCTAAAGGAAAGCCAACACCCGAGTGATTCCCGGGGTTTGCGTATAGAGGTATCTGCGGTTGAAGAATTTGCTGACCAAAGATGTTTCTTGCAAGCTGCATCAGTTGTGCAGGACGATTGCCTTATTTGGGCATAGAAAAGTGTGGCTTGCCCAGGAATTGCTGACGCTATGAAAAATATTCCTGGGTTTTTGAAAACAGAGTTTGGTAATGCCATCTTAAGCATGGGACGGGAAGAAAATTTACAGGGGATCAACTTAAATTTTATATCTTTCATATATATATATATATATATATATATATATATATATATATATATATATATATATATATATATATATATATATATATATATCGAATTAGGTCAAAGAGGGGTTGCCAGGAATTGGCGGAAATACTTAGTATATGGAAAGGCAGAGCGTGTCGCCAAGGTGTCAGAAGTTTACCACATTTAGAAAGAAAGTTTAGACAAGGTTGATTAAAGATTATTAATAATATTATCACAGAATATTCCCCCCATCTAAAATGGATTGGAACCGCGGCCGTCGACTACAAGACATTCCAGATAGTGAGAACATGAAAATTAGTAGTTAGAATATTAGGTTGAAGTTGGCTCGAAAATCACAAATCGTTTATGTTAAAAAATACAATTGAAAGACATAATAGTATGAAAAATGGCATAAATTTCAAAACAAATATCTGGAGTAAAATAAAAATGGAATTGTACACCTAAGTGAAAACACTAATAACAACAGATGTCAAGATGTTCCAAATACAAATACAAGCAAAAAAAAATTGTACATGTCTCAGTCCCTGACATATGTATCACAGTCTTTGAAAAGTTTCAGGAGTCTTGGACGGGCACAGTTCAAATAGTTATAAAGACACAAAAGTTATTATTTTTTTCCGCGGTTTTTAGTCGTTGAGTATGGTTTAGTTCTTTGGAGATCTCCCTGGTTGTAGTCACTTTTTAGAATAATAATGTTCTTTGTTGTTTATTGTTACGTTTCACATTGGTTATTGACTTTTTCTTTACACAAAGCACTTCCTATTTTTCTCTTGATTATGTAAACAAAAATACTAAAAAAAATTCTTTCAGCAATTAGTAGAATAAATTCACCAAATGCTGTCGAAATGTAAATTTCAACATCACTACCAAATGTCTGGTACCCGATGCTGCAAAAATTGGAACAAAAATACAAATTCCAACAATTGACACTAACATTCAATTATTGTGCAGCAGAAAAAAATCAATACAAACATAAATTCGAGCTATGTCACTTGTTGTTAGTATATCGTCTTGAGCGTTTACCAAAGGGAAGGTGCTTCCAACCTGAAACTCAAGTTGAGCAAGCTGCACAAAATGAAAAGGGGCAGGCAAGTTTGTCAAACATGAAAGTGAATGGTAACTGTTCTATGGGAACATTTGAACAATGCGAAGAAACAGGGAGGACAATGAGTGGAAACCCCAGTATAAAATCAGTAATATTTATTTACTACATAGTATTTTTCATATAAAATGTACTAAAGTTCAAAAGTAAAAATGTGAGTTTCACTTACACTCACGGGGTTTCTTCAAAATTAATTAGGAGGGCGATAGGACAGGAATGCTAAAATAGAAAGATTAAGGATAGCTGAATGATTTACAAACTGGTGACTTATTCGTGGTGTAGTTTGAACTTGTAAGGTGAATAGTAAAATCTCAGTTTTGATGAATGTACAATTTCAGTGGGTTTTTTGGTGTGGTAGATTTCTTTATCAATTTCATAATTGACTTCAGATAATTTATTAATAATCTGATAAGGTCCTGTGTAGGGTGAAGTTAAATTTCTAGTGTTTGGGTATTCGAATTCCTCATATATTACTAAATTTCCAGATTGAAATTTAGATTCCTCAAATCTAGTATCATATCTCGTCTTATTTTTCTGGTGGTATTCAAGAGTTCTGGTTTTAGCTAAAGTTCTTGCTTCATCAAGTGGAAGATAAGTATTTTGGTGAAGTGGCGAATCAAAAGGGAGCTTGCCAAATAATAAATATGCAAAGGTGAACTTAGTTACTGTATGAGGGGAATTGTTACATTCAGTAACAACTTGCTCTAGCACTTTTGTCCATGGATCCTTTTTAAAAGTAGCATTAACTTTTCATTTTAGTCGGGTTACCAGGGATTGATTCACCCTTTCCACTTTTCAATTTGTCTGGGGATGATGAGAAGAAGTCAAAAGTTGTTTAACATTATGGTTTTTAAGAAATGTTTTGAACCTGGATGAAGTAAAAGCTGCGTTTCTATCGCTCAATACTGTCTCTGGAATTTTCACATTTAAAATTTCACTTAGACAATTTGCATATGTTTCTGAAGTTACGTTCTTTGAGGGAAATGCCCATACACATCTGGTTGCATGATCAATCACTATATGTAAGTATTTTTTGGTTGAGTTGTAATAATTAAACCCTCCTACTGTATCAATAGATAAACATTCAAAAGATTTGTTAGTTTAGGGTATTCCTTTCAGGAATCCAAATCGTTTCTGTTTTTTCCTTTTATTTAACTGACAAGTATAGCAATGTTTCACGAAATTTCCTATATCTTTGCTAATATGGGGCCAATAATATTGAGGTGTAATTAAATTTAGCATAATTTGAACTCCTGGATGTTCGAATTTTCATGGGTATTAGTTAACAGTTTTAGTCTTAACCCGCGAGAACGCGCGTCGGGCCTCTAAGGCCCCACCGCAAAATGGAATGACCATAAAAACACCCCTGTTTTTCAGAAATGAGCAATTCCTTGTGTAGCTGCCCCTTAAGTTCCATTCTTTCAGGTTCTGGAATTTCAAACATTTTTTTACCCCTCTTCCGGTCGAAAACTGGTTCCTCGGGCCTCTCAGGCCCGGCGAGCGTTCTGGTGTTATAGGTTTGTCGCAGCACTATAGAGGATTTATTTACTGGCATGTCGCTATATTTGAGTTTCGAGGAAGATAGAAAGCGCTTACGGGCTATATTGGCCGAAGTTTCAGAGGATGAGGAGTCTTTAGATGAAGAATCTGAAGAAATAGATGACAATGAATAATATAGTGACCATCAATCGTCATCTGAAGAAGAAACTGATTCCAGTGATGAAGACGATTCCCCCCAAGAATATTTCATTCGTAAAGATGGGCTCACAAAATGGAATAAGCAAAAATTCTGACAAAATGTAAGAGCCCTATCTTGCGATATTATCACCATACTTCCAGGGAATGTTCATATAGCCAAAAATCTGTCTCCTCTACTAGATTCTTGGCGGAAATTAGTTGATGATACAATTTTGCGCAACGTTGTAAATTGCACGAGTATTTACGCTGATAGCATAGCCAGTAATTTTTAAAGAGATCGCGATGCTAAAAAAACTACTCTGGCTGAAATCAAAGATAGAAAATCAAAAACCATTTGCGGCAAATGTGAAAAATATGTCTGGAGCGGACATGCTTTTACTGTATGTAAATTATGCTATTAAATGGGAAGTAAATGTTTTTTTTCTGAAATTCTTGTCTAAATTTTTTTATTTCTATTCATTTTCATTCATAATGTTTAAAACCTAATTAAAATCCATTTTTAATGATAAAAAGTTCAAAATTGATTGACCGGGCCTCTTCGACCCGATGCGCGTCCTCGCGTCAGTGTTGTCTGCGCGTGTCCTGGCGGGTTAAGGATTTAGGTAATACAATCTTACAACAGTTCTTTTCCTTAATTACCATCATTTCATTAATTTCTTTATCATTTTTAGCCCACACATTTTTTATCTTCTGTTGTTGAATTATTTCATTCTTATCTAGTAAATGTACACAGTGTTGGAGATGTTGAGAAACTGGATGTCTTGAAAGCATATCTGCTTCAATGTTTGTAGAACCCTTCTTATATCTAATTTCATAGTCATACATCCTCAATTTAAATGACCAGCGGAATAACCTACCTTTTAAATTTTTAACATTTTTAACCAAACAAGGGCCGCATGATCAGTATGTATGACAAATTTTTGCTCATGGAGAAAATAATATTTGTCTAATGCATCTACAATTGCTAAGCTTTCTAATTCTGTAATCGCGTAATTTCTCTCGTAATGTTTTAAAGTTCTAGAATGGTATGATACAAGGTGAAGAATATTATTTTCATCTGATTGCTTCAAAACAGCTCCAACAGCATTTTGGGGAGCATCAACATAAATATGACATGGTTCACTAGAATCATATAACTGTAATACTGGTCTTGATATTAAGATCTCTTTCAATTCACCAAAAGCTTTTTGACATGTTTCATCCCAATGTCACACAACATTCTTTTCCAATAGTCTATTAAGAGGAGCTCTAATTTTGGCATAGTTGGGAATGAATCGGTGATAAACATTTAAACTACCAAGTACACTTTGTAACTCTTTGGCATTATTAGGGTTTTTCAGTTTTTAATAGCTTCAATATTATTATTATCAGGAATTACTCTACCATGTTTTTCCTCATAACCTAGAAATTTTATCTGATCTTTAGCAAACACACATTTGTTTAGGTTCAGTCTAATATTTTCTCGTTTAATCACTCCAAAGAATATACTTAAATGTTCCAAACGTTATTTCTCAGAAGAAGAGTAGACAATTATGTCATTAAAGTAGTTACATGCAAAATCAATTTTGCTTTTTGTTAAAATTCGCCTAATTTTTCTGTTAAAAATTGCTGGAGTATTTTTTAGTCCAAAGGGGAGTCTTAACCACTCGAATAGACCAAAGTTTGTACTGAAAGCCAGCTTTTCAGTATCTGCGGGGTGAATGGGAATATGCCAGAAACCAGATCTGAGGTCAAGGGTAGAAAGAATTTTGGCGTTACTCAATTTATCTAATAAAGTATCAATTCTGGGCAAAGGTTCTGCATATGTTTTAGTAAGGGAATTCAATTTTCGATAATTTATACACAATCTTGGTTTCTTTCCCTCCTCTCGTTTAAGTCTAGGCACACAGGAGAACTATATGGACTACAACTTTCCTTAATTATGCCTGCTTTCAACAATTGATGAATTTGTGCTTTAATTTCCTCCTCTTCCTTAGGGGAAGTTCTATAGGGTCTTAGAGAAACAGGCAAGTTAGATGTTAAGTTAATACTTTGGGGATTCAATATTGATACAAACAACATCATATTTACTTTTGAAAAATACAGATGAATTTTTAATTAACAAATTTTCTAAATTACCTTTTTTCGACTAATATTCTGAGAAACAACAATGGTTACAGAGTCAACAGTTTTAGGTATAGTGTCATTTAGTATCATATTCTCAATATCATTTTCATAGTTATTTCATACAAAATACTCAGGTTGAGGACTGGACTTATTTTGGCTGTTGAATAGTACTCCTTGGAACTGAATATGGAGTGATATATTTCCTTTTTGCATGTTACATTCATTATTAATTATTACAGATTTTTGTTATACCTTCATATTTTTACAGTCAATATCAATTTCATAATTTTTACATTCATTTAAATCTAATATTACATAATCCAAGTTATTATCAATTACATATAGCACAATATCTGTTTTAATTTGGACAATTTTCATCTTAACCTTACATATTTTTTTCATTACAATATGGCCTTGAGTTTGCACAACTTTGATACCTCTTACTCTAGTTATTTTCAAATATAATTGTCAAGCAGTTCTGGTAGATATTACTTATAGGGTTGCGCCACTGTCTATGACACAGTCTATATGTTTATTATTTGATAAATAGCCTGACACCTTCAATAGTCAGGAATTAGGAGTATTTTCTGAGGGTGGTTCAATTGCAAGGGGTGAAGTCCCTTCATTATCAACTCTTTCCATTCTAAATGGACAAACCTCATGCCAATGAAAAGCATTTAGAATACCTCTCTCTGTACACTTTCTACATGGTGCGGGAAGCAAAGTATGGGAATTATCATAATTATAATGACTAGAGAATCTAGGGTAATTACTCCGATTGTTAAACGGTCTTTGGTATCGGTAAAATTTGTTAGGTATCTGGTAAGTATTTTGCCTCGGATCATAAGCTCTGACATCATTTGTATATATTGGTACATCTGATCTATTCCAAGTTTGGAAATTATTCCTAAAGTTATCATCTCTGTTTTGAATATAGGGAGTTCTAAGAAATGGAGTCGTAAATCTTGGTGAGTCATTTCTAGGTTGTGTATTTTCTCTTATTTTTACCAGCCTGTGAGCTTGATGAAGCCAAGCAATTGGGTCAGCATGGAAATTAACGGTCATTAGCGATTTTAGTTCCCCGGGGAGGCCATCGCTTAGAACCTCCACGATCATTTCACTACTTAAATTTAATTTTTTTCCGATTTCTAATTTTCTCCTGAGATATTGCGTAATATCATGATTATTTTCATTAAAGTTTAACCCTAAAAATTCACTAAAGGTGTTTAAGCTAGGGGTGAAAAAATTTTCTTTTAACACGGTTACTAATTCTGTAAAATTATTAACTTGGTAACAATTTTGTATATGAACGTTAAGTGCTTTTCCTTTTACAAATCGTGAAAAAAATATTTAATTTCCATCCGTACATTTTTTATTTAAATAAGATAGCCATGAATCTATATCTATAGTGCCATCTTCAAAGGGCACAATGTTGATCTCAATCTCAACATTCGGGATTCAAAAAGAATCGTCATGTTCAACATTTACTTTGGCAGTGGTCATTTTGCTTTACTTATACAATACTAGAAATTACAAAAATAATGTAATAACTGACCTGATTACAGCACCAACTTTTGTAAACACAAAATAAAATACTTTACTAAATGAGAAAAATTTTGAGAGTAAAACACTGACGGTGATCTTCTTGCTGAAATATAGCTTATTAAAGCTTTTCATGATTTCTCTGAGCAGCGTTCTGCGTACACACAGGAAATCATTGTAATTATCACGAAAGTAAATTTGTTGATGATTATCACGCCCACACAAAAATTTGAAAGACTTCGTGGAGACTTGGAGTGGAATACGGATGTATCAGCACTGGTAACTTTCTTCTTTCAAGATGGCGCATTCAGGAACGAATTCAGGCGGGAATCCAAAGTGAAACTCCTGTAGAACAAAGACTTTGTCACTTGCTCACGTTGCAATCGCATTTTAAAAAGGTTGATATCCTGTCGGACTCTCTGAAATGATACGAATTGGGCCATTTCTTGAAGAAACACAATTGAGGCCGAAATTAAT
>OU015499.1:64188123-64353123 GCA_907164885.2 Dolomedes plantarius | reverse complement strand
AAACTAACACAGTGCTCTCGCCTGATAAATATAACACAAAATAATTATGTCTTACCACCACCTTCGTATGAAATTGCAGTATCTCGTTTCTACTAAGTCGACCAGCGGAATCGGCAAAGCAAGATAAAAAAATGGCGGATAGGATAGATCGGGCCATCACGAGGTCCTCTTCCTGTCGCTGCTTATTCTTCAACAGACTAAGGCTTGTTTCACATCTAACCGGTTTTTGCCGGCTGCCGTTTAAACGGTGCTGGGTACACTTTATCGGGACGAGGGTTGTACTACAGTTTTCACACTTGCCCGATAAATGCCGTGGCCGGGTAACCGGCACCCGGCTGCCGGGCTGTTGCTGTGGGAAGCCGTCCATACCCCAGAGCCGGAAACGGCTGTCAGTCAGCAAAACATACCGGCTTTAGAACAAAGGCGTAGGGATCAATGGCGCATTACACATCTAGCCGGCGCGTGTCGTTTGCAGTGTGTACGATCCTGGCTCTTTTTTTGTTGTTTGCTGTTTTTAATCAAATTTATTTGCTTTTATTAATCTTTATTAATCTTGTTTTATTAATTTTTATTAATCTTATTTGCTCTTTTGTTGTTTTTAAAATAAAAATATCTAATTTAAATGAAAACTATCTTATTTTGTGTGAAATCAGCTCAAAGTTATTGATCATGGCAGAAGTTGATCTCGAAATACTGATAACACTAGTTCACGATCGTCCTATTTTATGGGACAAAACTCAAGAATGTTATAAGGACAGAATCCAAACAAGAAGTGCTTGGGTCGAGGTTTTTAATAGTTCATATCGCATAAAATTGAAATATAAAAAAAAATCATGATTGAAATAAAGAAAATCTGGTTTAAATAAAAATCTGATTATTTTGATTAAAAAAAAAATTCACAAATTTTTTTCAGCATTAATTTGTATAATCAGTAACATTTAGTTATAAAAATATAACATGTAAACAATTTTATAATGAAATACAAAGTAATATGTAATTGCTGTCAGAAGTTATTAGCTGAAAAAATAGGAGACTGAGAGACCTGTGACCGAGGAAACCTTATTGTGATTTCTTTAAAATTATATAATTATTCCTATTAGCTTTTAGTATTATGAATGCAAATTTATTGTTTGGTTTTTATTTATAAATGTTTTATTTTATTTGAAAGAGTGGAGTATATTTAAGCAAACTAATAAACAGACCCAAATTTTTATTTCACATTAAATCTTAGAAAAGTATTCAATGCGAACGTGTACTGATTGCTCAGCTAGATGTCGGTTAACCGACAGCCGGGTAAGTGTGAAAGAGATCGCACTTCGTGTCGGCGCTGGCTAGATGTCGTTCAAAGTGTACCCGGCGCCGTTTAAACGGCAGCCGGCGAAAACCGGTTAGATGTGAAACAAGCCTAAGAAACGTTTTTTTACTTCTTTTAGAACTGGGGAGAGCAGAGGTCAGCTATGTCCTCGAACAAACACCTTTCAGCTCTCATTGGCTAAAAGATGTTGCTAGGCCGTTGCTATAGGGACGCTAAGACCCCTTTACAGCCGAGAATGGGTGGCAAGTCACTCTTTTATTCTTATACAAAACAATTCTTTACGATAAGCTAAATTTGCCTCCGGGAGGTACATACCTTTCTTCCAGAAACCGGTACAAAATAAGCCACAGGCGCGATCCCAAACACACATACATCTTAGGACCTACATAATAAAACCGTTACACTAAAATGTGCATGGAACCGAATCAATGCTGTATCAAGACTATGAGATAAGAAAATATATTTACAAAGTCGAATTCCATGTCACAATATGTATGTATATATATATATATATGTAATATTCGGAACTAACCCCGAAAGTACGACTTCCAAATGATGATCGAATCCCAATGTCACGGTGGAGTGAAGACGCTTTTAAGAATGTAGTCGGGCCAAAGAAGAAAGTCGGTGACACCGGAAGTTGCTGGTTTACATGCTTTATTTAACGGAAGCCGCCAAACGACTCCACCCCCATCAGCGAATAACTAGAAGATCCAGGAGACATCCAATCAGAACTGCTCTTATCACCGACCAAAGTTCTGACCAGAAGACTCATTGCTTCACTTTTTGTGTTGCATTTTCCAGAACATTTGACGATACTCTACGAACTTTCATTCTATTTTCTGTGGAAATTCAGCTCTTCGATGATATAATTATCAAATATCTGTGTTTGAAGGCGCTGGCCTAGGTAACACAGTTAGCCATTTGATCCTATGGTCCTGTGGTCCTATGGACACTCTCGGGGTAGTAGGGCAGATGAAAAATGTAAAAATCTCTCCCTTTTTTGGATACCAGAACTTATATAGTTTCTATCGCATCACGTGACCGCAGAGTGCTGATTGGTTCAAAGTTATTGTTATTGCGCTGACTAGAGTTATTTTAGTACCCACGCTACGTATTCCAGGATTTCGAGAAAATAGCCGCCATCTTGACTAAAATGCTTGGGGCTTATTCTTAGACTTTAATTTTGGAAAGGATTTAATAAACTTGGAAATATAGCTTGGAATTTAATTCGAACGCCCAAGGGAATTTTAATAGTTTAGAATTTAAGAAGGGGTATGTAGTTTTTAATGTTATATAAATATATATAAATATATACACATATATATAACATTTAAAAAAATGCTAAAACATGTAAAGCTAAAGAAAACCTAAATTAAAACTCTTAATTAACCTAATTTCTAAATTCTAAAATTCCTTGGGCGAAAACTTTTAAATGGCGGCTCTATTGATTTAAAACCAAACTAGCGTGGCGTGGGTACCTAAATTAACTACTTCCTCGCAATATCACATCACTCTTAAATTTTAACCAATTAACCTCTCGTATGAAGATCAGATGACGAAATAGTCTCAAAATTCTATTTAAGGCTGTGCGCCATGTAAATGTAGCTCTCACCGATTTTCTGTTGCCCCGAGAGGTTGTGCTGATTTCCTCCTAAACAAATAATTGTTTTGATGTGTGGATCGTAGTCTGGATTCCGATCATTTGGATGCTGTGATTCTTCTAGTGTTTTAAATCTTCCTTGGGACATGGTGGGTCCTTAATATCATTAGTATTCTCTTATTTGGGGGGCCCATCATGTTACAGACATGCATATATATATATATATATATATATATATATATATATATATATATATATATATATATACATATATATATATATATGCATATATATATATATATATATATATGCATATATATATATGTATGTATATATATATATATATATATATATATATATATATATATATATATATATATATATATATATATATATATATATATATATATATATATATATATATATATATATATATATATATATATATATATATATATGAAACTATGCACAGTGTTTCTTAGTTCTTTTCAAGTAAGTCTCCAGCCGCTGACAATGCTGAAATTGCATTACTTGTTCGTGCAATGAATTTTGTTATGTATTTGACTATAGAGGGACGCTATTGTACCAGCTATGTTTCTCGGAAATATTGCTTCCAAAAATTGAGTATCATTCTAAATAAAATTCTTTCTAGGAAATGTGTTATTTGCTAAATTGTTTTCTGAATTTTTTATTTAATACGATATTCTCACGTCCCGCATGTTGTAAATTAATAAATGAAAATATTTCCTTTGTCACCGCTGACAATTTTTTTAGATTGTATCTGGATTGCAAAAGTCTCCTTACGATAATTTTATAAGGACATGTTATTTCACCAATCATGCTTTTATGAAATATTACTTCCGAGATATATGTATCATTCAGAATAATATTGCTTCTAGGAAATATTTTTTCCTGAATAGTTTTCTGTATTTACGTTACACTCTATATGCGCGTATCTCGCATGTTGTTATTTAATAATTAATAATATATTTTTTTCCTTCTTATTTTGACTATTAATGACTATTATTTGGAGACGTTATTTCATCAACTATGTTTCTAGGAAATATTGCTTCCAAGAAAAGTGTATCATTCAAAATAATATTGCTTCTAGGAAATATTTATTTTTTTCTAAATTGTTTTCTGTATTTTTTTAAATGCTATATTCGAGTATCTCGCATTTTGTAATTTAATTAATAATGATATATATTTCTTTCCACTAATTTCGACTATTGTTTTTGACTATTGTATTTCATTAAAGTCTCTGTGCAATAAACGTATTGGGAGACATTATTTCACCAACTATGCGTGTAAGAAATATTGTTTCTCAGAACTATTTGTGAATTTAAATGAAATTGTTCCGTTTTTCCTGGGTTCATTAGGATCGAATAAAATCTCTTCAGAAACTGCACACAAAATAAAATTTATTATTCTATAAATTCTTCAGGCGCATACACAAATTCAAACAGAAAACACGTAACAACCATTTTCTATACAGCAGAAAACTTTAAAAACACAAGTTAGGATACCAGAATTTTCAATACAATACTCGCCTAACGCACTTTCAACACATTCAATTCTCAATAGAAAATAACTGAGTTCCAATGCCAATGTCAGGTATATTTATAGACTTCCAAAGCGTCTGATATCGGTCAGTCAGCTAGATATCTCTAGAAGCTTCCAGAAAGGTCCAGACGGCAAGTTGGCGACCATTTGGCGCCATATCGCCAAATGTGGCAAAATATTGCCGAATTTGGCGACCAAAATAAGTCACCAAATTCATTGCCAATTTGGCGATAACTCTTATATTTGGCTAGATTACCATAGACTCGTAAAATTCATAACAATATTTTATTTCCTAAATTGTTTTCTGTATATTGGTTAAGCTTGATATTCGCGTATCTCGAATGTTGTTATTTAATAATTAAAATTTTTTTTTTCAACACTAATTTTGACTATTTTTACAATTCCTACTATTAGTTCACACTCTCCCTATATATATATATATCTTGTTCAAATTTTCAATCGTTAATAAAATACTTTTTATTCATCCACTCTAGTTCAAATACATTTTTTTAAACTTGTAGTGGATGACACTTGATGTTAATACAGTTTTTTCAAATATTAATTCATTAATTAAATTTAATTAATCAATTTTAGTTTCATATGGGAGCCCTTTCAATAGGAAGAGACCTAGAGCGTCACTTGCTCTTGAATGGTAATTTCCCTCTTCTTACTGCGTAAACGGTAGCACTGCGGTAGCGCGGGCTCCTCCCGTCCAGTAGGTTGCGGGATCGAATCCCCAATCTGACGAAATTTTTCTCTCTCTTTCCCCCCTCCTAATCTCGCACAGTAGGTAAGGTTCTGGTAGGCAATCGTTTTTTTCAATTCCTACTATTAGTTCACACTCAAATTTTTCTTTATTGACCTAAGTAGGAATTGACTTTAAAATTATTTTTTTATATTATTTGTTTTGTATATGATTAACAGACATTCTTAAAAAGACTTACAGGGAGACATTTCACCAACTATACCTGTATGAAATATTTCTTCTAGGAGTAGCGTATGATAGTAAATTATATTGCTTCTATGAAATATTTATTTCATTCGAGCAATTGTTTTCTGTATTTTTGTTAAACGTAATAATCGCGTATCTCTCATGTTGTAATTTAATAATTAATAATCTTTACATTTTCGTTTCACTAATTTTGGCTTTTTTTGTATCACATTAAAAGTCGCCTTTCGATGAACCTACACGAGGGGGGGGGGGGGGCAGAAGGTAGCCTAGTGGCCCCCTGTTCGGCTTCTGATTAGGGATGCTCGGTTCGAATACCAATGACACTATTAAATACCTTCGTGTCTAGGTCGAGGTATATATATATATGTCAAGGAAAAACGTAAGGCTAAAATATGGGGGAGCGATCGCGAAAACTTCAAATGGGGCTTCAGGATAATTTATTATTTGGCACCGAGCGCCATCATTTTCACAGAGTTTAATTGAAGTGCTTCGCGTGAGTTGGGAAAAAGAATTCCTTTTTGAGATGTGGACTTGACGTGTCTGCGGTCAGGTGCGAGTGTATTTTTAGAAGCAGGCATTTGGCGTTCGGGGAGTGAACTATTATTATATAATATGAGTTCGACTGGGAACATTCTATGGTCATCACGGAGAATGCGCATAGTTTTGCCGCTTAAATATTAACAGAGGATTTATCAGAGCGTCTTTGGGATTTCGAACGGGTTGTCTTTGTCAGATGAGATGAGAAATCGAAAATGGCAGATTGAATCGGGGAAATTAATAAGAATTTAAATAAAGGATTTAGAGGTAACTTCATTGTCATTAATTCCACAGGCCTATGATTGTATTGACTGCATAATATCGAATCCGCACAGGAGCAAACACGCTGCCTGCCAAATATATATATATATATATATATATATATATATATATATATATATATATATATATATATATATATATATATATATATATATATATATATATATATATAGGTCGGATATGGCCACGATAAATTCGTAGACCGGAATGTACTTCTATGAGGTCAGAGAGGGTGGGAGAAGGTACATCTCCCCCAGATGTCGCCACATGGGGGTACTCTGTCAAAATGGAGGTGGCACAGGTGGTTGTGTTGGTTCACCTATACAGTGCCACCATTGAAATGAATCAATGTTGCTTGTGGATTATGTGCTAATGTTTTCAGTGATAAATTCCTATCATTGGCAAACAACATATTTCTTCTTATAAATGTGCACCATTTTAAGTGATACTGTTTCTAGGTAACGTTTCATTTTCAAACTTGTACCACAAGCAAATAAATGTAATTATTCAAAAGCACTTAAGCAGTTCAGACTTGTGTTTCCATTTTCTCATCTTATTTTGATTATTTATATTATTACTGCATAAAGAGTCTCTTAAAACCTACACAAGACATAAACTTCGCCAGCGATTCTGTACAAGAAATATATGAATATCGCCCACGTCTTGGCGGGATAATCTGCCTTCAGGTTAAGTGATTTAGAGTAAAAATTCTCAAGTTACCTCCCACGCAGAAATAACTAATTGGAAGAGAATACATTTGTTTTGTTCGCTAAAGTTACTAATAGTATTGCAAAGTACAAAGTTCTTATAAGTCCTGAAGACAAATCATTAAAAATTTTTTTTAATTAAACAAAAGTTGAAATCATACTCAAAGATACCCAATGATTCAGCGGATACAGTGTTCTTCCGATTATCCGAGTAGGGATTATCCGGTTTGCGGATTATTCGTTGAGAAAAAAATCTGAAATCATTATCCAAAATAATACCTACTTGATTTATTAAAAACTGCATAAAATTTATTTTCGACACAAACACACACACATATAATAAAGGGTGGGCAAAAAATCCGTATAACCCTTAAAAATTCATAAAAATCGGAAAATTAACCAAAATAAAAAAAGGTTTTGCAGGGTTAGCATCGCTAGGCACGGGAATTTTTTTAAGACAGGAAAAAAATAACTAAAAAAAAACAGCCGACAGGTGGCGCCGGTACGAGCGAATTCTGTGGAAATATGCAAATGAGACGGTTATAAGAACTTGTGCTCCTAATCCACAACCAGTCCACCGTTGTTCCGAAATCCGCCGAGAGGTGTCATGTATACACCTGCTGCACTCTGCCGTTGCTGGATTTGTGACTAGCCTGCAATGTATTATCCCCTGTGGTGGGGGTCACGTGAAACACCTACTGCTGCAATAAACGATTTAGAAGCATTCTTTTCGTTATTTGCGCATCTTTTCTCTGACTTGTGAAAGTCAGCGCCACCTGTCGGCTGTTTTTTGAGTTATTTTTTTCCTGTCTCAAAAAAAAAAAATAAATAAAAATCCCGTGACCTAGCGATGCTAACCCTTCAAACCTTCCTTTATTTTAGTTATTTTTCCGGTTTTCATGATTTTTTTAATTTTATACGGACTTTTGCCCACACGGTATATATATATATATATATATATATATATATATATATATGTATATATATATATATATATATATATATATATATATATATATATATATATATATATATATATGTATATATGTATATATATATATGTATATATATATATATATATATATATATATATATATATATGTATATATATATATATATATATATATATATATATATATATATATATATATATATATATATATATATATATATATATATGTAAGCATAAATTATATTTAACTATATTAATTAGCGTTAAACGGTAATTTTCTTTTAGAGATCCTAGTGTATTTTCCAATTCAGGAAGTAGGTTTTTTTTGCAGCGGAGTGTTCATGGTCATCGATAATTAATTACTCACAAGCGCTGACTGATGGAGTCTTGAACATTCAAAGGCGAATGATGGCTTGAGTCCCAGTGATGCTCGCCCACGCTTTTGCATAACGCGCGAAAAAGAACAAAGCATTAGATTAGGTACATTTGTCGGATGGATAGGACACGCGTCTGTCGGGAGCTTGAGAGATGAAAGGAAATGGTGTTTTAGCTGGTTTGAGGAGGTTTTTTCTTAAATAATGTTGAGAAATAAAGTTGTTTAAATGTTATCTAAGTATTGGTTCTTTCACCGGCCTATTGTTTACTGACTGACATTTAGAGTATTTAGTTTGTTAAAGGGTACGCGTTGTAAGTGCCATGACACACATATATATAATATATATACACTCATGGACAAAAATATTAGCTCACCAAGAAATAATTACGGGATCGTAACGAAACTTGCAATGAAGGTACATGTCGGGGAGATATGCAAATGATTAGAAATGCAGCGTGATTGCGCATTACGTATAGCCGGTAGAGGGCGTTGAACATCGTACACTGTGGAGTATAAAACAGGTAACCAAAGCTTGTTTGAGTGTGCTGAATCATTTACAAAGGAAGAGCTGAGATAGGCATGCCATTACGTCGTGTTCGAAGACAATATAAGCAGTTGTCGCAGTTTGAGAGGGGGAGAATCGTCGGGATGATGGAAGCTCGGTGGTTAGCTAGGCGGGTAGCTCGTCAATTAGGCCGCTCTGATTGTGTTGTGAGGAGGTGTTGGGACCAGTGGACCCGAGAGATATCATGTACACGAAGACCAGGCTCAGGACGCCCTCGACAGACCAGTCGTCGAGAAGACCGCCATATCGTAAGAAATGCAAGCGTACAGCCAGCTGCTTCATCGGCCGCCATCCAGGCACAGGTAGCACCTTCACTAGGGGCCTCTGTGTCTTCTCGAACCATACGAAGGCGCCTGGCTGAAGGACAGCTGGTATCGCGGCGCCCATTACGTGTGCTGCCCTTGACGCCCACCCATCGACGCCTCCGTTTGGAGTTTTGCCGCGCACGAGGAAACTAGACTGCAGCGGAATGGAACCAGGTCATGTTTAGCGACGAATCCAGATTCAATCTCAGCAGTGATGACAATCGTGTTCGTGTGTGGAGAGCCCGTGGTGAACGCTTCAATCCTGCCTTTGCTGTACAGCGACACATCGCTCCCACAGCTGGTGTGATGGTATGGGGTGCCATTGCCTACAATACACGCCCTAGTATTGTTCCGTGTATTGTTCCTAGTATTGCCCTAGTATTGTTCCGTGGCACCATGACAGCCCAGCGGTATGTTCATGAAATCCTGCAACCACATGTGTTGCCACTCATGCAACGGCTCCCAGGAGCCATTTTTCAACAAGACAATGCTCGGCCTCATTCGGCAAGGGTGTCACAAGACTGTCTCCGCACTGTTACTACCCTTCCTTGGCCTGCCCGATCCCCAGATTTGTCTCCAATCGAGCATATCTGGGATCATTTGGGACGACGAGTTGGGCATCCCACGAGTTTGAACGAACTAGAGGCAAGGTTACAGCAAATATGGAACGAAATGTCTCAAGATATCATACAGAACTTGTATGACTCAATGCCCGATCGTATCGCATCGTGCATTCGCGCTAGAGGGGGTCCAACTGAATATTAACTCCTCAGTTCTTTTGCCTTTTTCTCTGAAATAAATTATCCTTTTTCTTTGATTTTCTTATCATTTACTTATATCAAAGTAGTCATTACGTATGTAAAATTTCGTTTCATTTCGACGACTCCTTCTTGGTGCGCTAATTTTTTTGTCCATGAGTGTATATATATATATATATATACAGTGGAATCTGGATCGATCGTTCCCCGAACGATCGTTTTCCCGTATGTATCGTTTATTTCAAACAGTCCCGAATGAATTCCATAGAAAACAAGCAAAGAAGACCGCATGGATCGTTCCTCGATCTATCGTTTTCCCGCAAAATTCGTTCAGAATATCACAGCTTTACATTAATTTATCGGATCGATCGTTTTTTCATAATAACTGAACCTGAAATATAAATGTCTGGATTGAGCTAGAATGACGCTCTAATTAAACAATGAGCAGACAATTTGAGATGCACGGTCTCGTATTTCTATTCTCTCTTTTTAGCCTGGTTTCGCTTTATTGTACAACTCCCATTATTTGTTCGTCGTTGATGTTCCTTAATTCTTTAGCCCCTGGAGTACCCTATTTTCGGGAACTCATTCTAAATTCACCGACTATTCAACATTTCTGTTCTTATCAGCAATGGCTCACAGTCAGCTTTTTTGTTGGCCTTGGGATGGAGGCACCCTGGTGTTTGGTCTAGTGTGTGAGAAGTTTCTGATTACTGCAGTTCCACACTGGCCGATGAGTGTTTCCCCCCGAAGCAGAACTTCCTGATGGTCTTATGTCAGACCCCATCCAGTGCAATGGAATGGTTCTTGTTACAAACGATTCATGGATACCGCTTCTTTATACTCTCACACAGTAACCGATACCGAAAAGAATGCAATTTGCAACAAAAAAAAAATACTGTTTACTTGTGGAGAGAAAACAGCCAAAAAGCAAACGACGATTAAGCACTTTTATTTGAATCAAAATTTCTGTGTATCTACGTGTATTTCTTATGTTATTATTATTATCTCAGATTTCAGGCCAACTTTGTAATTTTATCTTCAGTTACACTACGGGTATGTACGTATTTATGTATGTGAGTAAATATATTTTAGGGATATCAAACTTTAAGGTATGTTGATACTTTTTTGTATGTTCCCGCATCTATCGTTTTCCCGCATCCATCGTTTAATTCAGGTGGTCCCTTCGAAAACGATAGATCGAGATTCCACTGTATATATAATTAATATATATATATATATATATATATATATATATATATATATATATATATATATATATATATATATATATATATATATATATATATATACATATATATATGTGTATGTATACATGTACTAACCCTATTGGATTCACTCTCCTCAATGTTAACCCATGGAGAAAATGTGTCCAAGGATTGCCAACTGTGATTGATTGATTTTTTTAATTTTATTCCGCCGTAGAAAAAGAAAGTCTACACCTTGGAGCATTTTTTGTTAAAAAAAATGCAAATAATATTTTGAAATTAAAATTTTTCTGGGGAAAAATCTTGTATAGTGTGTTTTAAACGTTCATCAGTTCCTTTGGTGAACGTCATTCATAAACTGAATCCTGCTGCCAGGTGCAGAAAAGTTCAGGTTATCTGAAAATACCATTTATATTGGATTATCAGCATTTATGTAGCTGCCAATAGTAGAAACATTCTCTCCATAGGTTAACATTGAGGCAGCGGATCCAATAGGGTTAGTATATAGCAGTCTTAATGATAAAATATTCTATTAAAAATTACCCACAGAACAGATGAAACAGGATATCTTTGAGACGCATCTAAATATGGATTTTTAAAGAAAAGAACGAGCATTCCAGATTCGCTGAAAAATGACGTCATGAAGGAATTTGCCATTTCTAATTATGAACCAAATTCTTACATTCAATGTATGCAAAAGAGACAGGAAAATTCTTATTACATCAGCCATTTTGAAAATAAGCATTTTGATTGAATGTCCCTTAACATTCATCGACTGTAAACAGCGTTTTATCTTATTCGGAAAAAGAAAACATCGAAGTTTTCACATGAATTATTGAAAGGGGAAGTTTCAAATTTCAAACATCAAGTGCTGACTGAAGAGGAGTAGAAAATATTTCCCTGTTTTGATTCTGTAACATCCTTCAACTTTCCTTTTTTTCCCTTTTTAATCTCAGACTTTCGTTTCCATAGCAATGGTATTTGGGATCTTTGGTCCGTAACCATTGGACAATACACTGATACGTCACAGTGACGAAATGCTTAATCTCCGCCCACAGCATAAACGGCGCATCGCGAATGGGAGTATCAACAGATAACTTTAGTCATGACAGATCGTCGCGGAAGCAAGTTGCACCGTGTTTGATGATGTGAGATAAAAGATTTTTTCCTGGTGTGCTGGTGTTTGCGAAATTGTTTTGGATGCTGTAGGTTGTTGTTTTTTACGGATGGTTGTGTTTTTTTGCAAGTTTCGTGCAAGATCTGTGAATAACAAGGTGTTTTAAAGCAGTTTTACGCTCAAGGTAAGTTTATTTTTAAAATAGCGTTTGCAAAAATAAAAGAAACTGCAACTAGGTACTTACATTGCACGAATTTCCCTTAAACACAATACTCTAGTGAACAAAAATTACTTAAAAATGTTGGTTTTAAAAGACCTTTACAATGCAAATTTATCTTTGCAAAGAATAAACAATTTTTAAGTAGCATGAATTTTTAAGTAACATATATGAAAATTTCCATACTTGGAAGAGAATTTATGTTATAAATTTCTTTTACAATATTAACTATACATCAGTCTTTAAAATTTATGAAGTGTCGAATTTCAAGACAGGTAAAATCTTCCATACTAGGGAAAATAATGTTTATGTTTTTAACTTTTTTTAGAGGAATTATAATGTGTGAATCTTTACAATTTATCGAGTTTGAAATTTCAAGACCCATGAAGTTTTTCATATTAAGAAATAGAATTTTTATACAATACATTTTTTCACAAAGAATAATAATATATGGATCGTTGCAATTTATAAAGTGGAAAATTTCAAGACCAAATATAATATTTTCCATACTAGGAAAAATAGTTTTTACGGTATAAATCTTTTTGAGAGGAATTATAATATGGGAATCTTTACAATGTATCGAGTTTGAAATTTGAAGACAGATAAAATTTTTCATACTAAGAAATAGCATTTTTATACTATAAATTTTTCTTCAGAGGAACTATAAAGTATGAATCTTTACAATATATCGAGTTTGAAATTTTAAAATACATGAATTTTTTCATACTAAGAAAAAGAATCTTACTATGATTTTTTTCCCCGAAGAATAATAATATATGAATCTTTACAATTTTGAAATTTTGAAATTTCAAGACACTTGAAATTTTCTATGCATAAAAAAAAGAATTTTTATGTTATACATTTCTCTTCCGCGGAATTAAAATGTGTGAATCTTTATAGCGTATCGAGTATGAAATTTCAAGACACATGAAATTTTTCATACTAAGAAATAGAATTTTTATACTATATTTTTTTCCCCCGAAGAATAATAATATATGAGTCTTTGCAATTTATAAAGTGGGAAATTTCAAGACACATGATATTTTCCATACTAGGAAAAATAATTTTTATGTTATACATTTTTTTTTCGAGTAATTATAATATGTGAATCTTTACAAGTGTCTAGAAATTTCAAGACACATGAAACTTTTTATACTAAGAAGTAGAATTTTTATACTATAATTTTTTACCGAAGAATAATAATATATAAATCTTTGCTAATTATAAAGTGGGAAATTTCAAGACACATATGATATTTTCCATACTAGGAAAAATAATTTTTATGGTATAAATTTTTTTTGAGGAATTATAATGTGTGAATCTTTATAGAGTGTAATGTGTGAATCGAAGAATTATAATGTGTGAATTTCAAGACACATTAAATTTTTCATACTAAGAAATAGAATTTTTATACTATAATTTTTCCCCTCAAGTATAATAATATATGAATTTTTGCATTTTGTAAAGTGGGAGATTTCATGACACATATGATATTTTCCATACTAAGAAAATAATTTTTATGTTATAAATTATAATATACTAGATGTATTACCCGGCTTCGCTCGGGATTCAGTTTCTGTTATTATTTTTTCAATGATTAGCCTCATGTTATGATGTTCTACAGTTTTCGCTAAAATTTTTGCGGTAGCATATAGCATTAGTTTGTTGTCTGTGCTGTCGTTGTTCATCACTTTCCTCTCCTTTGGATGTTGAAGCTCGAAGACAATAGTATGTTCGACGCGTTAAAAGTTTCTTCATCAGTCTCACTGCTTGGGATCACTACAATTCGAATTCTGTTACCTTCGAGCTCTTGGGAATGTTTTTTCTTCAGATTCTTGTGTGCGTCTAACTTCATTACTAATTCTGTTGGCTTCGCGCTTCTCTGTTTTTTGTCATCACATTGCTCATTTCTCAACAATCTTTGACATTTCCCCCTTACTTCTGCATAATTAAAAGTTGCTCTCCTCTTTTTGGGCATTTTAAAGTATTAATTTACAGTTAGTCAATAACGTTTGAATGGATTTATTATTACAGAAAAATAATCAATAATGTTTGAATGGATTGAGATCACATTCAATATTAAAATCTGGCAAATCTGGTAATTATTATTGAAAAAGTATATATACGTATTTCATGCTCGGAATTCTTTCTTAAAACTAAATCGTCTGCTACGTTTCAATGTCACTTTCAGACTTTCTTAATTATAATATACACGTATTTCATGATTGTAATTCATTCTCAAAAGTAAATCATTTGCTATGTTTCAATGTCACTTCAGTTATATAAATCATCGCGTCAAGACTAAACGCACGTGTTTCTAGCTAAGTCAACGTGTCCTGCAGTATATTTGAGTTTGAACAGGTAGCTTGGGATAGTTTCAAATCATGAAATGGATAGATAACACATTCATTGAAAATGAACGACTTTCCATCCTTATATTTTCATTCTTAAAAAGAAACATTCCGGCGTTGCCACGTACCTGAAAATAATATATCAAATTCATTCTTGCATGCGCCAATATATGAATAAATCACGTTTTTAATTCATGTCTATTTATTTTTACGGAAATGTTATAATTTAATTGGCAACAATGAAATATTACAATGGCTTTGAACAAAAATATCCGGGGGAATTTGGCGATTTTTTTGGCGATTTTCAATATCCGTGGATACTTCTAACATAATTCAGGAATGGAACGTCGTAGCGGAATGAAAATAGTCTATAACCATCGCGCAAGTTCAAACAATAAGTTGACCAAGTTTCATCGCAATCAGATGAATGGTACGGCAGCGCATAAAATACGAACAAACAAACATTCATTTTTATATATAGAGATGAATCATTACAATTTTTAAATGTTTAAATTTCAAGACACTTGAAATTTATCATACTAAAAAAAGAATTCTTATGTCATAAATTTTTCTTCCGAGGAATTGTAATGTGTGAATCTTTACAACGTAACGAGTTTGAAATTTCGAGACATGAATTTTTTCATACTAAGAAATAGAATTTTTATACTATCAATTATTACCCTGGAGAATAATAATATATGAATCTTTGCAATTTATAAAGTGGGAAATTTCAAGTCACATGATATTTTTCATACTAGAAAAATGTAATTTATATTTTATAGATTTATTTTCCGAGGAATTATAATGTGTGAATCGTAACATTGTATAGAGGTTGAAATTTCAAGACAAATGAAATTTTTCATACTAAGAAATAGAATTTTTTCGTTATCAATTTTTCTTCCGAGGAATTATAATACGTGAATCTTCACAATGTATTGAGTTTGAAATTTCAAGACATATGAGATTTTTTCATACTAAGAAGTAGAATTTTTTACTATAAATTCCCCCCCCCCCCCCCGAAGTATAATAATATATGAATCTATGCAATTTATAAAGTGCGAAATATCAAGACATATGATATGATATTTTACATACTAGGAAGAAAAATTTTTATGTTATAAATTTTTTTTCGACGAATTATAATATATGAATCTTTACAATTTTGAAATTTTGAAATTTCAAGACACTTGGAATTTTCCATACTAAAAAAAAGGAATTTTTATGTTATAAATTTTTTCTTCCAAAGAATTATAATATGTAAATCTTTACAATGTATAGAGTTTGAAATTTCAAGACGCATGAAATTTTTTATACTATAAATTTTTTCCCGAAGAATAATGGTATATGAATCGTTGCAATTTATAAAGTGGGAAATTTCAAGACACATAAAATTTTCCATACTAGGAAAAATAATTCTTATGTTATAAATTTTTTTCCGAGCAGTTATAATATAATCTTTACAATTTTGAAATTTTGAAATTTGAAGATACATGAAATTTTTCATACAAAAAAGAAATGAATTTTTTGCTATAAATCTTTATCCGAGGAATTGTAATATAGGAATCTTTACAATTTATCATGTTTGAAATGTCAAGGCGTATAAAATTTTCCACACTAAGAAAAATAATTTTTGTGTTATAAATTTTTCCCGAAAAATTATGAACGTTTGCAGTTTATCAAGTTTGAAATTTCAAGATAGATATGACAAACATATGAAATTTTCTATGTTAAGGAAAATAAATTTTATGCTATAAATTTATTTTTACGATAAATTTAGATTTACGATAAATAAAAGTTTCAAAACATACATGAAATTTTCCATACTTAGAAAAATAATTTTTAATTCTAAAATTTTATATTCCGAGGAACTGAAATATGCGAATCTTTACAATTTATCAAGTTTGAAATTTCAGTACACATATAAAAATTTCTATACTTCGAAAAAGAATTTTTATGCTATAAATTCTTTTTCCTTGGAATTATAGTACATGAATCTTTACAATTTATCAAGTTTGAAATTTTAAGACACATGAAATTTTCCATACTAAGAAAAGAATATTTATGTTAAAAATTATTTTATACGAGCAATAAAAGTTTTTTAATCTTTTAAAACCTTTTCCATGTTTCAATAGTTGTGTTTTGCAGTTTTTGGGCTTGGCTATAAATATTGAGTGATATATGATAGGGTGCATTTATAAAATTTGCTCATTAAATTTTCGTGCTTTAAAGAGCAAGAAGCATTTTACAAAAAAAAAAAAACTGCTCTGCTTTATAATTTCAGGACTTTTTCAGGTTTAAACCCGTGAATGGAATACGAAACGTATGAATCTTTACAATTTATTCAGTTTGAAATTTCAAGAAACTTATCAAATTTCCCATACTAAAGAGTTTTTTTCCCATACTACAAAGTTTTTTTTCCATGGACTGCATATTTTTTATGGCTTTTATTTTTCAAAAATTCTGCTTTATATTTTTGACATCCACCAGAAATCTCGTGTAATACAAAAAGCAGAGAGAAAAATTCATTTCATTTGATCAATTAAATTTTCATATTTCTATGAACCGAAAGCTTTTTTTGAAAAAGTTAAACAAATTGGAATTACAAGATTTTTTAAAAGTTTAAAATTACATATGGAAAGCGAAATATATGAATTTTTACAACTTATGAAGTTTGAGGTTTCAAGACACATGTGAAATTTCCCGTACTAAGGAAAACAATTTTTATGTAATAAAATATTTTTTTTTCCGAGAAATAAAAATTTTTTGTAACCTGTTTATGAGTTTCAAAAGTTAGGCTGCACATTTTTGAGTCCGTTTAGAAATCTTGTGGTATATACGATAGGGAAAATTAAAAAATTTGTTAAATTAAATTTTCACATTTTTATGAACCAAACGCTGTCTATGAGAAACTTATACAAAGCAGAATTACCAGATTTTTTTTAACGTTAAGTAAAGTACGTAACGTTAAGTAACGTTCATGTATATGGAAAATGGTACATGGATTTTTACTTTTTATGAAGTTTAAATGTTCAAGAAATAGATCAGAAAATTTTCCATAGTCAGCACAATTTCATAAAATAAAGTTCTTTTTTTGCTATAATAAAGAATTTTTTAAACCAATGTTGTGTATCAAAATGTTAAGATTTACAGTATTTTTGCCCTCAAATAAACCCGAGATGTATATGATTAGGGAAATTCATAAATATTGTTCTTTGATAATTTTACATTTTTATGAACGAAAAACTTTTCATAAGTAACTTATCCAAGTAGAAATTACAATTTTTTTTTCAATTTAGAAAATATGGATTACGAAATCATGAATACCTACGACGGATCAAGTTCGAAATTTCAGAAATTGCTTTACCATTGTAAATTTCAGTTTCCATGTTATGTAATTTTTAAAAAACTGTTTCTTATCGTTTGCTATGCAAATATAAGTAGAGTATATATTTATGCATTCATTTTAATCTGTTCGTAATATTTGTCATTTACCTAATTTTAGTTATTTGTTTAAAATTATTAACTGATGCGATTAGTTTTTCCTCATGTTTTAAATACAAGTTAGGTTTGCTTGTTCCAGCTACTTAAAATTTAAAAATAACTCCTATTTTTTAACTTAAGTTAATTTTTTTAACAAATTGGTCCACGGTACTTCTTAAAATACACCCAACTCTATTTAATTGTTTTTACTAATGAGTTTTCTGAGTTTTCTTTCCGGAGGACCAGAATTGATGAACGTAATCCTATGTTAAAAATTCTGGAATTGAACCAAATGCCGGATTTAATAGTGTAAATCACAAAAGATTTATGATTTACACTAAAAAAAGCATAAAGCATTTATGCTTTAAAAGTGTAACATAATCTAAGTTTAATCTATTCTTTTGTAAAGTTTTTCTCAGTTTATGATCAAACTAGCTGAAACCCTGTGCAGACGCGACTTTCGTTTTTCTTGCAAGTTGTCACTTGAGAACTGAAAATATTTCCTTTTTTTTCTCTCTTCATTTTCATTATTTTTTGTGTTGCATTAAAAGTTTAATGAGGTTTAGTGATGTCCTCGCTGCAAAAGGTGGTTTTTCTGGCATTTGACAGATGGTCACATTAATGTGACTTTACTTTATACACACAGACACAGACACACACACACACACACACACATACATATATATGTAATAAATTACAGTGGGTGATCGGTTTACGAACATAATCCGTTCCAAGACTATGTTCGTAAATCGAAATGTTCGTTAACCGATCATCGATTTACCATAGATTTTTATGGGACTTGGATTAATCCGTCCTGGAGTCCCTAAAAATTAATTAAAAGATATATATATATATATTTATAATTTCTTAGTAAGTTTATTTTTTACCAAAATAATACAGTCTTGCACATTAATCAATCATTTTTTTGTTAATGTGTCGTTAAAGAACCTGTTCAATGTCGATTGCTTTTCTCTCTTCTTCAGAATTTTCCAGAAGTGATTAATAGCATTGTCGTTGTAGAGATCCCCAACCCTACTGACATCGGCTTGGTTTGGGTGTCATTTTAAGACCGTTACTCTGACATCCTCCCACTTCTTTAAAAGATCTTTAATAGCAAATTGGACCTCTTTCGTCTTCCTCTTTTTCTGAAGGAGATACATTTCGCTGGTGTTCTTCATTCAAGATTTCTTGGAGTTCTTCTGTCGTTAGCTCATCTTCATGTTACATTATGATCTCTTCAAAGTCATCCTCGTTCACCTCTAATTCCAGATCTTTCGCAATTGTCACAATTTCATTCATAATTTCACGGGCATTATTTTCGTCTCCCTGAACACAAGATGGACACAGTTTTCGCCAAGCAGGAATAAACTGTCGTTGAGTGAGTTCTGACCACGCCTTTTGAATGAGTCGGATAGCTTCAAGAATGTCAAATTTTTCTTTCCAACACGTTTTTAATGTCATTGTTGAGGATAATTGGCATGCTTCGAAACACCGACGAAACGGCGCGCGAGTGTACGATTTCTTGAAACCCGCAATAATCTCCTGATCCATTGGCTGAATCAACGAAATCGTATTCGGAGGTAGAAACTGAACTGTCAGCCAGGGAAAGTCTATCAGCAAATTATCTTCAAGGTCCTTTGGGTGTCCTGGTACATTGTCCAATAGCAGCAGTACTTTCAATGGCAAGTCATTGGTCTCAAGGTAGTCCTTGATGCTGGGAGCACAAACTTCAAACAGCCATTCTTTCAAAAGAACCTGCGTGACCCATGCCCTCTGATTTGATCTCCACATCACTGGCAGTCTTTTTTGATTATGAAATTGTTTTTAATGCTCTAGGATTCTCAGAGTGATAAACGAGAAGTGGTTTATGCTTCATATCACCACTAGCGTTAGCTCCCAAAAGTAACGTCAATCGGTCTTTTATGGGGTTATGCCCAGGAAAACTTTCCTCATATTTTGTGATGTAGGTACGATTCGGCATGCGCTTCCAAAACAAACCTGTTTCATCACAATTGAAAATTTGTTGTGGATAATACCCTTCTTTTTCAATGAATTCTGGAAATTTGAGACAGAACTTCTTAGCTTCTTCTTTATCTGCACTAGCAGACTCACCAGGCATTACCACATGTTTAATGCCATATCTCCTTTTAAACTTTGCAAATCATCCAGTGGTAGCCTTGAATTCTAACTTCTAGGATGACGAACCTGGAGTTTATTCCTTCAACTCCTCAAAAATTTCTCTAGTCTTCTCATGAATGATGGCCATAGTAGTTACATCTCTTTTCATTTCCCTTTCGTTTATTCAAACTAAAAGCAACCTCTCCATTTTTTCATGGATCGCACTTCTTTGCTTCTCAGATGTGATTTTCGTTTCTCCTCTAGCTGCTTGAGTCCTCTTGATGATATCTTTCTTAGCTAAGAATGTGTCTACTGTAGACCTGTTCAAGCCATATTGCCAAGCAACATCAGATATCTTCTGCCCACTCTTTTTCGTTGGCTATAATCTCTTGCTTGGTTTTTATGGCGAGCTCAGTTCTTGACACTCCACTTTTTTTAGGCCTCATAATATTGCCAGATTTTCTAATATTTTTATTTTTATTTAAATTTATTTTTTTATAAGGGGTTTAAAAAAGCACATATACAAAAATTCAGAAGGGCAGAAACCAACTAGCGTACATAAAGGTTACGTGTACAATTCACAAAGTCTCGGCGCAAACTAAGCAGTATGTGACTGTGGTGTGTGCTCCGAGCTCCGAAGAGGTTGTGACGAAATGTATGACGTATCGAGCAGCGCCCCCACCGTTTTTAGAATTCGACTAGATGGAACTTCTCCATGTAAGCATGGCTCTTAGATTAGTGGCAATTTGTAGACCCCCTTTAAGGGTTGTACATACATGTAAAATAAATATTTATAACTAAAATTGTATCGTTTGTAGACCTCTTGATTAGAATTATTTGATAAACTCACTGAACAAACCCTTGGTTGATCTTGGACTACTAGAAACTTTTTTCGACCTTTTGTCATATAGGTATTCGGTAGAATTTGTTTTAGTTCGTTATCCGAACATATGTTCGCTGTCCGAACACAAAAATCTTTCGTGAAAGTGTTCGTTATCCGAATTGTTCGCAGTCCGAACTGTTCGTTAACCGATCACCCACTGTATATATTATGCCCTCCATTCTAACATTTAAATTCTCTTTCCTAAATCCAATCCACAGTAATCTGAATTTATGACATGGAAATCCTGTAATCCCTGCGTCTTTCATTTTATATGTTTCTCAAGCACAGTGGACTTATATTAATTTTATCTGCAGCTGCGTCACAGGCCTGACATATATATATATATATATATATATATATATATATATATATATATATATATATATATATATATATATATATATATATATATATATATATATATTTGTATATAACAAAGCTCGATCTAGTAATCGTAAAGATGACATTCTGATTAGCAATAGCAAGCACGCTGAAAACAAAATCTCCATGAAAGTTTCTAGGTTTTATAACAGCTTCTGCTCTAAGTCGACAAAAATTAATTTGCATATTTGTTTCCTCTGTCTACCTTCAAATCTTTTTTCCGAAAATTATTTATCGAACAAGTTTCCGATCGACTTTGCAATCACTTTAAAGATTATAAAATTTAATGAGTATGAATTACTGTGTTAGGGGGACCTATGGATAAAAAATTGATGAAATCTTAAGTAAAGAACCAGTCGTAAATGTGTAATTCATCAAAACATGCCCTCTGGTGGTGAAATTTTGAACTCATTTTTTTATTCGCTCAAACAAATTCCCATACCTTCAATATGTCCTACCCAAAATTTCATAACTTTCTGAACAATAGTTTCGACTGTAGACAACTTTAAAGCAGAGAAGTTTAATTATGGACACCCTGAAAATCATCACACTGAAACAGTGAACATCGTTCTACCATAGTCCTTAATACTGGCCGAAATGAGTCTGTTCAGCGAGTTGGCCACTCAGACTGGTGAACGCCAAAAGTTTGTTATGTCTCAAATTCAAGTAGTTCAATGGGTATATTTTTATCGGTTGTAGTTATGCATAGCTTAACCTTCAGCTTACGCATCTTGCATGCGACTAATGAGAACGCTGTTACCTGCACGATATTTAACGGTGGAGGGCGTGACGTATATCAGGACCGCTGATATCGTCATTTGCATGGGTGTCCAAATAGTTATTGGTAGATAGTACTTGTATATATATATATATATATATGTCAGAAATTAATTGGGAAAAGAAGAATTAAGTTAAATTTAAAAGGGGCTTAGGGATTAATCATTTTCATGGCGCGAAAAAGCCACTAGTTTTCATATTTCAAGACGCGCTATGGGTGAAATCAGGGGGATACCCGTTTTCAGTAATTCACCTTCGATTCGCGGTGACATGGAGCTCCATGCAGAGAGATTATTTTTAGGTACTGTACAGGTTTGGCGGGAAGAAACTTCTAGAAAATTCTAAATTGGGCTCTGCGCATGTGTCAGGAGTGTGGACGTCCTGTTTTGACCTCGAAATCGGGAGAGCGCGGGATAGAATTCAATGCCGACGGACGTGTGTTCGTTGCGTCTCTAAGTTCAAAATGGACAGAGCTGAACGCGCTGATTTGGAGCCTTGTTTAATGTGAAAAGGAAATAAAGTGAATTGATTGAAATTATGGACTGATGTTATTATATTTCTACCACTCGCCACCAGTGCTAAAGGATGATGACTGCATTAAAGATGTGAGAACAGGCAATCACTTGCCTGTCATATATATATATATATATATATATATATATATATATATATATACACACACATATTTACTTATTTATTTAATCTTATATAAGATCTAAATTCCGCCCGCTATTTTATAAGGAAATTTGCGAAATTAACCTCATCTGGAGAGTTGTGACGGAAAATGTCATGTTTATTTAAAATTTTATTGCTGTTATAATTTAACCGAAAAAGGAATATTTTGCTTAAGGCAAAATCACTTTAATATTCAGAAGAGCGATTCATTAATGTCTCTATGGAGCTTTCAGACGAGTCAAAGAAAGGAAGGTTTCATATAACTTTGAAAAAAAAAACGCAGATCAATGGAAATATTTTCATTAAATCATTCTTTTGAACAGAGCGAAGTAACGTCTCAAAATAATTAGGAATATTTGTTAATTGGTCTTGAATTATGAATAACTGGAATGAATTGAGTGATTACAGGAATGGATTGAATTATATGATTATACAGGGTGTCCCAGTTAAACGTTTCAGAACTTCTACGAGGGGTAGGGTGCATCCTGACGACTCGAAATCGTATAGCAATATGGGGTCGGAAATGCTGTTTGGTGGATGAAACCGCATAATTTGCCCCATACCTAATTTTCTGAAATAAAAACCTTTCACAAGAAAGTAGACTTGATGAGGCTAACTAAAATGCCTTTATTTTTCTTATTTTACATAAAAACATAGTAAAAAAAGGGGATCGATTTGATCCAATAGTTTGGAAGAAAAATATTTACAAAAACTTAACCATTAAACAAAAACAATACAGATAAGCGTGTCATGAACGGGCGAAAAATAACCTATTTAAATTTTGAAAACACTACTTAAACTGAATGGTAAAGCTTGGGATAGTTATAGGAAGAAAGAAGGGATACAAGTTTAATGGCTCGACAATTCGTCGCAAACACATCCAAACATCAAACCCGCTGCGTAAACAGCTACAAGCACTATGGCTGAAAGTCCCAACTCACTCGCAGAATAGCTACTGCTTAAAACCCCCACTCGCTGAAAAAACCGTACATCTTAAATACTTGTTGTATTTACTTGTACAAACCCCATTGGCTGTGACGCGAGAGCTTCGTAATTCGAGTCCTGCCTTCAAAGTTGAAAAATCTGCATATTATTTTATTTTTATTTTAAACCATCCGTTCATGACACGTTTTTAAATATCGCGTTTTCCGACGAAGATAGAACAAATACTACAAATGCTTTCCTGAAGCGGTGATGTGCACAGAAAACTATAATGAAAGAGACCGAAAGTGGATAATCGTTTTAATAATAAATGTATAAAAACAAAAGGTACAGGGGTCAAAGTAAGCGTTCGAAGTTTTATACACCGACTGCAATGCAGATCTCACATCTCCGGAGCATGAAATTCCGAACGTTCTGGAATAATCCAGGCTCATCTCGAATTTCTCCGGCCGCTACTGCGATTCTTGCAACCAGCTCCTAAGCATTGTCAACGGGGGTGTCATAAACCCGTGTTTTCAAATATATCCCCATAAATAAAAATCAAGACATGAATCAAGATAGGTCTGGGGACCGAGCAGGCCAACGCACGAAACCACCACGTCCGATCCACTGTTGGCCAAATCTGACGTTTAGGTATTTTCGGCGGCTACCCCACTACAATCTGTAGCCCCATACACCAAATGCATGTCGGCTAACTCTGCGTTAGTATAATTAAATATCCTACTGGCTCTGAGTCCGTGGGCGAAATGCCGATTCCCTGCACGAACGCTCGGAACTTTCCCGCAGCGCCATCTACCGCTTCAGGAAAGCATTTCCAACCCCGCATTGCTATATGATTTCGAGTCGTCAGGATGTACCCTACCCCTAATAGAAGTCTTGAAACGTATAACTGGGACACCCTGTATTTTAAAATAAATATTCATTTATCGCACTTTCAAAACTAATTGTAATTCATCATAACCAGAAAATGGGGATTAGCTGAATACGGTTCTTGAATTATGAATAACAGGATCGGACAGAATTATTTAATTAAATTACCTCAAAATAAAACTTAATTCAGAGCATTATAGAATTTAATTGTAATTCTTCATGATCTGAAGACTTTGTCATTTTAAAGCCTTCTTTTCTGAGCACAGGGAAGTAATTTTTCAGAAAATTTAGGAATTGTGGATTACGCTTCTTTAATTATGATTGACGGGAATAACTTAAATGGTTTAATTGAATTACCTCAAAATAATAGTTAATTCAGCTCATTATGGAAATAAATTGTAATTCCTCATGGCCTGAAAACTTTATCATTTTAACGCATTCTTTTCTGAGCACAGGGATGTAATTTTTCAGAAAAATTAAGAATCGTGGATTACGTTTCTTTAAATATGATTGCCGGAATGACTTGAATGATTTAATTGAATTATCTTAAAATAATACAATTTATTTCCATAATGCGCTGAATTAAGTAATTCCTCATGGCCTGAAAATTTTGCCATTTTAGAGCCTTCTTTTCTGAGCACAGGGAAGTAGTTTTTCAGAAAAATTAGGAATTGTGGATTACGTTTCTTTAATTATGATTGACGGCAATGACTTGAATAATTTAAATGAATTATCTCAAAATAATACTTAATTCAGTGCATTATGGAAATTAATTGTAATTTCTTCATGAGCTAATCTACAAGATCCACCAGTTCTAGTTTTTTAAAATATATTAATCGAGAAATTTCTATAGCTATTAATCCAAAAGTTTGCTTTCTGTATAACTATGTGATTTCAAGTATCCATAAAGCATTTTTAATACCTATCAATCTTTCCTAAATGTTCTTAAATTATAAAAGTTTAGTATGTAACACGTAAGTTACTTTCTTTTAATAAACTGAATATGTGCTGTAGAAATGAATCTAATATTTGATAGCTTTCATGAAGCATTTAAAATGTTTATATAACACTTATTTACAATTTTCTGACAAGAATTCCCCCTGCACGTTAAGATAAAGCAGCTTTATATTCCGCTGGAGAACTTTTGTTCAATCAGGCGTTATACGTCGTTTGCCTATAAACTGAACTACACAGTTTTAGCTTATTTCTAAGAATATACAGAGGCTGTTCTCACATTTTTTAGACGATTTTGGTAAGCGGTAATAAAAAATCGTTTGCTGCAAAAGAAATAATTGCAATTGTACTATGTTTTTAAAAGTCAAAATTGTGGTCTTCAAAGTTTTGTTTTTATTCAAAATGGTGTTTTTAACAAAGCAGTGGTTCGAAGGCTACATTTATGCCGAAGAGAAATATGCATACTCCGTTATCCCAAAAGCGATGTGAGAGTCATGGTTTTGTAATATCTAAAGCGTCGATAGGTAATATCGTCAACAAGAAAGCAAAAAAACGTCAAATTGGAGCCTCAAGTGGGACAAAAATTCCAAACAAGTATCCAAGGAAAAAACGGACATCTTCGACTATTGCAAAGGTTATAGAGAATCTCTGCTCACTTCTACCCAGACTTGGGTGTATATAATTTGAAGTGGCACTCTATTTGAATTTGAAGCAAACACAGTTTATACATGAAACAATGTTTATTGAATTCGTCGCACATATAATTGGCTTTTACAGCAATAAGCATACGTACTACTTGTACGGAATATAAATACAGCTTTCAAGAACAATATATTTTCTATACTCACGAACAGTAAGTCAAACCAGCAGTACTGCCATGTAAACTTCTGGCCCGCTAAGCACTAGCGCAGGATAACACCTTTTCAACCTTAACAACCTCCCCCTTCTTCATTAATGACGCTGCGTGGTATTTATACTAAGCGCGTATGCCGAAATTAGCATATCTAAAGCAGCTTCTTTAATTCATTCACTCAAAAGTTCGATTCTTGTGAATCGAATCTTGTGTATACCTTACACTGGCCTCCCTCGAAAAAAAAAATTAGGTAACTGAGGTCTGAACGGCTTCAGTTAACTAATTGAAAACGCGTGCTGGTCTGACTTTTTACATAATGGGTGGCAAAGCCAAAAAAAACCTTCCACACGTTGTGTGGGGGAAAAACGCCACTACCATTTTACAAAACTAACCCCGAAGGGTCCAGGTGACACCATCACACAGTGGATTTGCAGAGTTGCGGATACTGGGCTGGCCAACTGCGCCCTAAAAAACTTATTTTAGTTAAAATTGTCAACACAATTGCACAGCATGACATTTCTTGACTGTTTGTATCTGCTCTCCCCCAATTTATAATGCACATGTGTCATGATTTGTGAAGTTAGTACATTAGTGGTTAATTGGTATACTGTGCAGTATGTATTTTTTTCCTAGTCACTACATGTCCCCTTCAAAAATTTATAAAACAACAGTATGCCGTATTTTTTTTTCAGTGGCTCACCCCTTCCCCTCAAAATGTTTACACAGTATATACACTGGGGAATTTCAAACCAATTTGGTTCGGTTTTATTAAAGGGTGGGAGTTAGAATAAGAAAGTTGATACAAGACTTGTTCCTCATGAATGCAGCAACTTCCTTGCACCAGTCTGTCCAATCCGTGGAACCTCTCTTGATGGTCGCAGTCCTAGTAAAGGTATTCGTTGACCGTATGGTCATCCTTCGTGCAGCAGGTCGTAGGTCCTGAGGCGCTGGTCCGGCTTGACGATGGACAGGAGGTCTCTTGGGAGGAGGCCAACCTTGCTGGGCGGCTGATATCTTGCGTTTCCTGTACTTATGCAAAGTAGCTTTAAAATTGTCATTCTTCCTTTTGATAACCTTGTGTACCTTATGTGTACCACGTTCATCCTTTGATAGAGTTTTTGTAGTGCACACCTTACTTTGCTTCGTACTTTTGCTTGTATCGGTATTAAATTTTAATGCAGATTCTATTTTTTGAAACTTATACGTCGCACCAACGTCTTTAGTAACTGACTTTATCTCGCTGCTTGTGTCATGTTTTTCAACAACCTGACTCTGTTTTTCGTATTTGTGCTTATACGACTTCTTGTTTACCGCCTTAATTACTTCAGTATTAGCAATTTTAATGCTGGAACCTGAAGGCGCTTTTTCACGTTTTTTATCCCCTTTAACTTTAGTTTTATTCTCTTTTGACGAAAAAGTCTCTTTGAAACTTGCGACATCAGAATCGTTATCATTTAAATTCTTTAATACTGCTTCAGTTTTAGGAAGATTAAGCTTTTCGTACTGGTGCGTATTAATGCAAACGACGTCTATAACTTCCGAAGCATCAGCTAAACTACTTACAGTATAACTCTGTGTCAACTTTTCATCCTGATTCTCAGTCTGGTTTTCATGTACTTTATTTAAAACCATATTATCAACCTGGCCTACACAATCCCCATTCGGCTGGAAACTTGAAATAATATCATCATTACCTAGCGAGTTCCTACTATCGTTTAAAGAATTTTTATTGTCGTCAACTAATAAGTATTCACTAACTTCCGTAACGCATACTTCGTCATCTACTAAATTTCCTTCATTAACAGATGTGTGAATATCATCTAAAATATCAGGTATAGCATCAATAATATCAGGTATAGCATTAATAATATCAGGTATAGCATTAATAGAAGTATCAGATGATTTATTTTCTAAACCACTAGCATTAGTATCGGCACTATTTTCAGAAATTTGTACTGGAATTACCGCATTATTCCAGCTAGACTCACTTTCTTTATAAGCCACAAAAATACCCTGACTTTCACTATTCTCAAAATAATGATTACTGCTCGGACAAAATAATACATTGGACCACACAGTTTCAACAGGTTGAACCATATCATGTGAATCAACTTGCCAGTGCAAGTAAGGTGCTTCCATATTATTTACTTTAAGAGCACTAATTTCATTATCACGCCGTGCGCTTCTATTATTTTGCCTGCGGTACTGCTTACGCTGCTGGTTTGAAACTCGCGAAAAATTTTGGCGCGGTTGTATAAAACTTCTCGTACCTGAATGACGGTGAGGGGTAGCGAAGAAATGCCTATTGTCATATTTAGCTAAAGCTTGAAGGAGGGTAACCTTGCTTGTAATTGTTTGATTATCTAAAAAATCTTGAACACTTGGCTTCAAACGTTGGATAACTATTTTTAAGATTACCGCTTCCGTTACCCCTTCTAAATATTCCTCAAACTTGGAAATCTTTTCTGTAGCAAAATCTAACTCAGACTGACCTTCACGTTGCCTTAGCGAATAAATTTCAGCTTCAATTTCACTTTGATTAAAGGTCTTTGGAAAAACGCTAAGAAACTGTTGCTTGAATGACAAATAGTCAAAAATCAGATTACTGCTTTGCATACACGTGTACCACTGATATGCACTACCTCTTAAAGCGGCTAGAGCAATTTTAAGTTTATCCCCCTCTGGGGTGCATTGTTGCTGAAAGTAATGCTCAATTTTCTTTAGGAATTGGCTTGAGGGGCCGCCATTGAAGGTGGCTTCGAATGGCGCAATTTGCTGAACCATAATTACCCGAGGATAATTTCCAGCAGGATTTTGTTCTACAACACTCATTTTTGAAATAGTATATAAGTACTTGCAACAATTTTATCAATATAAGTTCACAGTACACAGTTTTTAATTTCAATTATGTTGTTCGTTACAAATGTAACGCTAACTACCAGGGTATATATATTTTTCGGGCGCCAGTATAGAGAATCTCTGCTCACTTCTACCCAGACTTGGGTGTATATAATTTGAAGTGGCACTCTATTTGAATTTGAAGCAAACACAGTTTATACATGAAACAATGTTTATTGAATTCGTCGCACATATAATTGGCTTTTACAGCAATAAGCATACGTACTACTTGTACGGAATATAAATACAGCTTTCAAGAACAATATATTTTCTATACTCACGAACAGTAAGTCAAACCAGCAGTACTGCCATGTAAACTTCTGGTCCGCTAAGCACTAGCGCAGGATAACACCTTTTCAACCTTAACAACCTCCCCCTTCTTCATTAATGACGCTGCGTTGTATTTATACTAAGCGCGTATGCCGAAATTAGCATATCTAAAGCAGCTTCTTTAATTCATTCACTCAAAAGTTCGATTCTTGTGAATCGAATCTTGTGTATACCTTACAAGGTACGTTGTTTAATGTTAAAAGAAAATCCCCCTAGTGAAAGGACAGTTGCAAAATCATTAAAATGCTCGGTGTCCACTGTAAACAAAACGATAAACGTTGATTTAAATCTTAAGAAAGCGTAAAAAAGCAATGTGCATCGTCTTCTTGCAAATCATATCGCTGAACGCAGGACACGCTGCAGAATTCTATATGAGAAACACTTATCCAAAGAAAAATGGAAAACAATTGTCACAATAGATGAATCATGGGTGTATTTAAATGATTGCAACAAAAAAAGAGCCATTTATTATCATAAAAGGGGAGAAAAAAATTTAAGTACATGGTTCAAAGAATCGAAAGAAAGTTTTCCTAAGGGATTCATGATTGTTGCTGGTTTTTCTTATAATGGCAAGTTAAAAATAAAGAGAGTGGAAAAAAATGTCAAGATTAACTCCAAATACTATCAGGAACATATTTTATCGCCAATTTTTCTGAATGAAATACCATCGCTTTACCCACAGTGCCATCAATCTGTGAGACTCCATCAGGACAAAGCTAGCAGTCACACATCAAAATCCACTGTAAATTTCCTAAAAGAAATGGAACAAAAAACTGGTATCAAGGCCATACCCTTCACTGATATCCCTACTAAATCTCCCGATGTATCACCTATGGATTTTTGTGCTTTTGGACTTTTAAAATCTGCATTATCCAAACGTCGTCCCCAAACCCTTACAGGACTCTGGAAAGCTGTTCAGGAGGAATGGGATAGAATACCTCTCCTGACACTTCAAAAGGCATTATTATCCTGGAAATTGCGGTGTCGAAAGATAGTTCAGAATAAGGGATGTCAAATGGAACATTTAAAACACAAGAATTTTATGTAATTTAGTTTTGTGAATACAATATACATCGTCGAAAAAATGTGTGAACAGCCTCTGTATATATATATGGTACACTTTTATTAAAAAAATATGGTTTTTAAGTGATATGGAATGCGCATGGAGCATTTTGAAAAATTCAAGCTTTTTTAAATTTTTGTTTCAAGAACAGGCATGTTTCTGACAAAAAATCCTTACCTTGAATTCTAAGAGTTTTCAATGTAGTCAAAAAGAACATTAATTATTATCATTCTGCACTTAAAGTTATAAACTGAAAGTAAAAAAAAATCATGGTTGAAGGTCCCTTGTCACCTTAAACTGAAAATGTGTCGGATTAATTTTAAATTTTTGACTAAAAGAGGAAATTTTTTATGTCGCAAAACTACTTTCGTTTCAGAAAAACGGCACTAACTCAGTAATGCTGTTCTATAAAGCTCTAGGCCAGTGGTGCGCAGACCTTTTTCGTCTACGACCCATTTTCTATAAATAAATAATCGCGCGACCTCAATGAAAATTTAGTGGCAATATCTAATTTTTTTCAAATTTGAGAAAATGTCAACATAAGCATATAAAAACGAAATAAGAAAATTTTGAGAAACTATTTTAAAAATCATTGAACAGTAGATTTTGGATACAGATGTACTTTGCATATTAACAACAAAAAAAGTCTTCCTTATTATCTACACTTTTTTGCCAAACGTTCCGAAACTAAAATTTCATATTTAAATATTAATAAGTCTTTGCATTTCATTTAAGTAAGTACTAACAAAAATTAAAATTAAAAAAAAGAGCATGATTTTAAAATTATAAGATTCATATTAAAACACGGAAAATTATAAACTTCATTTATCTATTTAAAATAGAAAAAAATTAATGAGAAGGATAAAGCTGGACCTCAGTTAGTTTATGTTCAATATTTGGTGAAATACTTGAGAGTGCTACTCTCATATCATCGTTGTTTGATTTTTATAGCTACTAATTTTGAAATTCCAGTCTCGCAAATATAGGTTAAAAAGAATGCAAACAATGCAGCCTGGTAAGACTGACTGCTTGTCACTTTATTTAACCGTGTCATATATTTTTAACATATAAAAAATATCAATAAAAATATTAAAAATATGTAATTATAGAAAGTTTAAAGCATGCTTTTTAAATTAAAATGTCTTCCTTATAGTATACACCTTTGTTGCCAAATCTCCCGAAACTAAAAATTTATATTTAAATATTAATATGTTTTTGCCTTTCATTTAAGTAAATATTAACAGAAGTTAATATTAACAAAAAAGCATGATTTTAATATTATAAGATTCATATTAAAACACTGAAAATTATAAACTGAATTTATCTATTTAAAATAGAAAAAAATTGATGAGAAGGGTGAACCTGGACCTCAGATTGTTTATGTTTCATATTTGGTGAAATATTTGAGAATGCTACTCTCATAATATCGTTGTTACGTTTTCATAGCTACTAATTTTGAAAACCCAGTCTCGAAAATATAGGTAAAAGCGAATGGAAACAATCTAGCCTTGTAAGACTGACTGCTTGTCACTTTATTTAGGGATAAGATACAATTTTAATATATAAAAAATAAAAATAAAAATATTAAAAATATGTAATTAAATGATTCAGTATGATATAAACTTACTTCAGACTAACCGCGACTCTTGCAAGTTTTTGCATGATCCCTCTGTGGGTTGCAACCCATAGCTTGCGTACCACTGCTCTAGGTCAGGGGTCACCAAACATTTTAGCCTAAGGACCACACTGACTCCTGCACTAAATTCCAAGGGCCAAGACCTAGCTAGCTAGCTCCTCATAAAAATATACTATATCAAACCATCATACCAACTACATCATACCATCATACAAACATAAAGTCCTCCACTCACGCAGTTTGATCAGTTGCAAAAATTTGCCAGCGGTTTTTTTTCCGTTTTCGGCACTGCTAATCTGCGTGAAAAAACATTCTCCAAAATCATATATACAAAAAATATTTACAGATCTAAATTAAGACCTGAGCAGTTGAAGTCGCTGCTGATAATTTCCACCAGTAAACTTGATCCACAACTGCAAACAATTGTCAGTGGAAAGTTTACAGCTTCAAAAATCTCATTAATCATAATTATAATGTTTAATTCCATTACGTAAATTACTTATGTATTTCACTTATTGTAAGTTTTTGGGATAAATCTCATATCATTAATTACAGTTAAAATGCTGAATTGTATTAAGTATGTCAGTTATTGTGTTCCTTAATTGGTCGTTAGATAAAAACATCTGATTATTATTTTATATGATTTACTTACATTGTAGATTTTACAATGTAATCAAAATAAACTATGGCGGGCCAGATACCGAGCATGTCCTACCCGCTACCGCACACCGGTTTTGGCCCGCTGGTCGTGGTTTGGAGACCCCTTATCTAGGCTAAATCAGCTACTTGTAATAAGAAAAAAAATATAATAAGTATTCCTAATTCTTTTGCCGGTGTTACCACAAAACTCAAATCGAGGGGAACATTCTCTAACCGAATCAAAATAAGTTTTGAACATCTGCGCAGAGTTTCTGACTTTATTGACGTCACTTCCCCTCCGCTCCTCAAACTAGCACACTAGTCATTTAGGAACTGTACAACGGTAAACAAACCCCAACATCTCGCTGATGACCAAAAAATGTTTCTGATTATATATATATATATATATACGGTTAAAGTAAACCTTTAACCGTAACTGTATGTTAATTTACAACTTATTTGAGATCTGGACACAGTATAAAAGACAATTGATTCAAGAACTTTCTTACATTATTACGTTATACAGGTATGTATGCTACAAAGTTTGTTAGTTTTAGTTATATATGATTAAAACTGTTGTAATTATCGTAAACACTGTGTTTAATTAAGATTTTCCAGTTTTGAGTTTCAAAATTTTGTTTTAATTATTGATCTACCTTTTTTAATTACTATTTAACGAAAGTCTAGGTTGCACTGAGGTTTCGGGCTTCCGGGGTATATATATATATATATATATATATATGCCCCGGCATTTTTTAGCCGTGGCAACAATTTGCCACGGCTAAAAACTAGTTTAACCGGAGTAGGGGGGGGGGTCATAACTCCCTCCAGCCATTAAAAACTTCAGTTTCAGGAATTGGTTGTAGTTTCCCTGGATTAGCTTTCCACCAGTTTTCTGATTTATATTTATTTTAAAGATTAATATATATATATATATATATATATATATATATATATATATATATATATATATATATATATATATATATATATATATATATATATATATATATATATATATATATATATATATATATATATATACGAGGGGTGATCAAAAGTAAGGTTACAAAGCCTGCAAAGAAACGCGTACATTTTATTTTATAAAACCAATACAACCAACTGATAGTACATACATTAGGTTATTTTTCGACATAGTCTCCATATCGGTTTAGGTACTTGTCGCTTTGTGGGATGAGTTTGAATATTCCCTCCTGGTAAAAATCCTGCCCTTGCGTGTTCAGCCACGTTGTGGCGAAATGTTTCACCTCCTCGTCTGAAGCGAATCGTCGGCCCCCTAGGTCCTCCTTAAAGTGAGGTAAAAGAAGAAAGTCTCTTGGAGCGAGGTCCGGACTGTAGGAAGGGAGGTCTATGATATCCCAGCGAAATTTCTTGTACAGCGTAGTGGTCCTCTCGACTGTATGAGGTCGCGCGCTGTCGTGAAGGAAGATGCTACCGGTGAATTTCAGCCGCTCTTACATGTTTCGGCCACAGAAATCGAATAACTGAGCGGATTTCTTCATATATATATATATATATATATACATATATATATATATAAATTATATATATATATATATATATATATATATATATATATATATATATATATATATATATATATATATATATATAAACATATATATATACATATATACATATATTTATATATATATATATATACATATATATATATATATATATATATATATATATATATATATATATATATATATATATATATATATATATATACCGGTGAATTTCAGCCGCTCTTACATGTTTCGGCCACAGAAATCGAATAACTGAGCGGATTTCTTCATATATATATATATATATATATATATATATATACATATATATATATAAATTATATATATATATATATATATATATATATATATATATATATAAACATATATATATACATATATACATATATTTATATATATATATACATATATATATATATATATATATATATATATATATATATATATATATATATATATATATATATATATATATATATATATATATATATATATATATATATACCTGACAGGCGTTGGATTTACACCTGCTATAAAAATATCAATTTGCAGTCATCATTTCCAGTAATGCCGTTGGCGAGTGGAAGACACGTAGAACATATAATCAATCCATAAGTTGAATCAGTTATTTTATTTCTTCTATAAGAAAACCACGCTCGAAACCTTTTCCCCTAGATTGCCATTTTCAAAACTCGGCGACGCCGAACAGAGCGGCCGCAAGCAGCGAGCTCCCAATTTAATCTGTGCAATTCTATATTCTATCAGCGCGCCCCTCTTTATCGCGCATGCCCAAAACACCACATGTTAATTTCTGGAATATTCTTCTGTTTACGTAAGCATTAATTTTCGCGCCAAACCATTTACATCAAAAATAGATTTCCTCGGTGGAACTCCGCGAATCGAGGTCAACTTCCGAAACGGGGAAAAACACTATTTTCTAACGCGTTTTGCCAATGATTTTAATGTTAAATTCGATTATTCTGATGCCCGCTGTGAATTTAATTAATGTTTTGACACACACACACACACACACACACATATATATATATATATATATATATATATATGTATAATCTTATTCCCAACGTTATACTGTAGCTGTAGTTCATTTGTCTATACATGGAGTACGTCAGTTACATATACCATTCCAGGGGATACTCGAGGTGTAAAAGATGGAGAACTGCTGTTCTAGGCGACGAAAAAGAAAAGAAAATGTTTGATATATTTGGAAGGATGGGATAACAGGTAATAAAGGTTGTCTGAAAGGCGTTATTTGTTGAGCACTAAAGTTTTACCTCTCAAAATGATAGGGATTAGTTACGTCCGCTTCTGTATTGACGCTCCTCTCTTCTGTGGGCGTAAAAAAATATTGGCGTTCTTCCATTTCTAAATTGGATTTATTAGAATATTTCATCAATTTTCTCTGTGTGCGTGAAGTAGAGAAATTTATCAATATAAGGCTAAAAACTGTTTTTCTGTAATTTAAGGTTAATATACAATAATATCAAAGCCTGATATTTTATCTTTCTAATTCTGTTTGAATTATGTTTCTACTAGGTGGCTCGTGAAAATATTTAGCATGTGAATAAAATATGATTAATTTTGTAGCGAGGACGTTGGTTTGTAATAGGATGAAAAAAGAACCGGTTCATTTGTAGCCATTGTCTATTTGTCAAAAACAATGGTGCGTAAGGATAATTCAAAACCAATTTCAAAACGTCTTTGGACACTATATTGGAAGCGAAGCATCACACCAAACAGTAGAACATGAGATATGTACACGTCAAAATATATTTGTAGACAATATTAAAAGTTAAATATGACACAAACTCGTGGAAAATGTGATATTTAAGTTATAAAAACTCTTTGTACACAGTGTGGCATCACGATACGTTGTTAAGGCAATTTTCTGAGGCTTTTTTAAATTTACTACTATTGAATTCATGACCAAGAAAGACAGAGTCCTCATTTAAAAAGGTTCCCCATTTATCGAATCTGGTTTAAGTATAAAGAGAGAAAAAGGGATCGTCACAAAAAAATCTCCTTCTAGATATAATTTATATATGGTTTTTTCATGCAAAAAGAATAATGCACACCTACGTGGGTGTTGCCAATAAAGAAACTCATTAATGAAACCACAGAATGATAATAAAAGCAAACGATTTTTAAATTTTAAAGTTCAGTGCGATTGATAATGGTAAAATAAAAAAAAGCTAGCGTGCGGTAAGAAAAATTGTTCATAATGTTTATACTTCTATTTGAAAACAAACAATAAGACGTATAATTCAAAATTCACAATTCGCACGTAGAGGAGATCTTTAACTTTAAAATGGTACCTCATTTATCGATTTCGGTTAAGTAAGTAGGGAGAAAAAGGGATAAAACAAAAAAACACATTTGAGAAATAATATGTATATTATATATATATATAGATATATATACATACACATATTTATATACACTGAAGTGCCACTGAATTAGGGATAGCAAAGCCTATGCAAATTCTGTAGCGCTGCGCATCATGTATGCGCAATTGAGGGCGCTGTGGTAACTGCATATATAGCGCGTACTGTAGTTGTTCTGAATTAGTTGTTGGAATTACCAGTATGGGTAAACTGCCTGATTTAGACGCCTTCGATCGCGGACAAATCGTAGGTGCGCGACCCATGGGCCATTCAATTTCCGAAATCGTCAGACAGCTAGGATTTTCAAGGTCGACAGTGTCAAGAGTATACCAAGAAGACATGGATGGTGGAAAAAAAACTAGCGATCGGGCAAACTGCAAAGGACAATTAGCCTTCACAGTGCGTGGTGAGAGACGGTTCAGGCGTATTGTACGTAGCCAGCGAAGCCAAACATTAGCTCAAATTACCACCCAGTTTAATGACGGTGTCAGTCGTACAGTCAGTAAACGGACTGTGCAACGATCGCTTCACCGTATGGGTTTCGGGAACCGTCGACCTACGAGAGTACCATTGCTCTATACTCGCCATCGGGCTGCACGTCTTGCCTGGGCAAGAGAGCACAGAGACTGGAGTGTAGAGGACTGGAAGCGAGTAGCATGGAGTGATGAGTCTCAATTCCGACTACTTAAGGACGACGGGAGGCAAAGAATATGGCGGCAGGCTCATGAAGCCATGGATCCTGCATGCCTGGCTGGAACTGTACAAGGGCATGGTGGCTCAATCATGGTCTGGGGTGTTTTTTCGTGGCACAGTTTGGGATCTTTGGTGCGTGTACCAACCTCCCTCAATGCAATTCGGTACGTAGAGTTGCTAGGTGATCACCTCCATCCGTTTATGTTGTTCTGTTATCCGCACGGTAATGGAGTTTTCCAGCAAAGCAACTGTACCTCTCACAAGTCCCGGTTGGCTACTGGCTGGTTGGATGAGCATTCCTCTGACTTCTCTGTCATGAATTTGACACCTAGAAGCCCAGACTTGAATCCTATTGAGCATCTTTAGGATGTGTCGGAACAATTCATGAAAGACCATCACACAGCACCAAAGAACCTTACTGAATTATGGACAGCTTTAGCCAATATTTGGCAAGCCATTCCCGTGGAACGCTTCCAGAAACTTGTTGAATCTATGCGTCGTCGTGTGGCAGCCGTTATCAAGGCCAGAGGAGGCCCAACTCGTTACTAGGTAGGTATCCCTAATTCAGTGGCACTTCAGTGTATATATATATATATATATATATATATATATATATATATATATATATATATATATATATATATATATATATATATATATATACACTGCTGGCCACCCAAATTGCAACACCAAGAAAGACAAGAGATATCACAACAAAATTTATTTTGTAGATAACATGTTGACCAAGTATCAAATGATTAAATTTATAATTCATTCTGGCGATTGACGAAGAACCGTTGGACAATGCGTGCCACGTGTGGTCGCGCATTATCCTGTTGAAATATAGCTGTGGGCAAGCCCTGAAGGTAAGGAAGGACAACTGGCTCCAACACCTCGGAGATGTAGCGCTGGCTGTTTAAAGTACCGGCAATGCGTACTAGAGGTGTGCGAGAGTGATATCCAATACCGCCCCATACCATAATACCCGGTGCAGGACCTGTGTGGCGGTGCATAACGCAGCTGTTCAGCATCCTCTCTTCACGGTGTCTCCAGACTCGAATGCGACCATCGTGGTGTTGCAAATAGAAGCGTGACTCGTCAGTAAAGACAATTTCATTCCATTCTGCCGTCCACATCCATCTGTCATCGCACCATTGGCGGTGGAGACGTCTGTGGTTCTGCGTCAAGGGTAGACAAAGCAATGGACGTCTTGCGGACAGACCACTCTGCTGTAAACGGCGTCGAATGTTACGCGCAGACACTGGATGATGCGTTACAGACTGCATGTGCTGTGCTATGGTTCGTGATGTGACTGAGCGATCCGTCACTGCCATGCGCACAATTTGCCTGTCATCACGTGAAGTGGTGCGCTGAAGTGGATGCGATCGAACACGCCGGTCCGTCGTACCCTCCTGCATCCAACGATCACATATCCGCATTACAGTTGTTTGGTTTCGTCCAACACGACTACCGATTTCCCTGAAAGATAATCCACAATCTCGGTAGGCCACTATCCTTCCTCTGTCGAACTCGGATACTTGATCAAAAGATGATCGCTGTTTTCGACGAGGCATAATTGATCGTTTTTTTGAAAAAACCACAAGAAAAACACAATTGCCGAACTTGAAATCGTCGAAATCTCCAAGCCTTAAATAGCGCTTTGAAGTGGCGCCACAGGCGCGCGTGATGTGCGTCTGCGCTGAAATTCTAATCATTTGCATATCTCACCTCCGCTAATGCATATTGTAAATTTTATGTTATTTGCTTGTTTCCTTCAGGGTGTTGCATTTACAGTGGCCAGCAGTGTATATATATATAAAAGGGATAAAACAAAAAAAAACACCTTTTAGAAATAATATATATAATATATATATACATATACATACATACACACACACACACACACACACACTCACACACACACACACACACATATATATATATATATATATATACTATATATATGTGATAATAACGGCCCACCATTAGATACCTAAAGCGTATCCAAAATTATCCTGTTAATAAAGCACGACCCCTTTTCTAAAATTGCAACGTAAAAGTAAAGATAATTTATCGTAGCCCTGCAGATCAGTATACAGGCATGTGAATTGGCTGAACTGAATAACATCCCCAGATATGAGTGTAGGAAGTTTATGAGATTCCAAATGCCAGTGCAATGTCAAAATTCTTGAAGAGCCCTCGAACCACTCTGAATTTATGGGGTCTGTAGCGTCAAAACCACACTTTATAAGAACTTTATTGCCACTTATCCTGCACCCAGGTCAATAGTTCGCGGTTCTAACAAGCGCGGAATCTAGCAGTACAGTCCCCGGGAAAACTTAGGTGGACACTTGAACTCTACGAATCTAAAGACGCCCAATTAAAATATTAAGTAGTTTAGGCCCTCTGGCGTCAATATCGCAAAGCACTCATTTACTATTTGCGTGAACAGAAGATTTCTCTCTCTTGGTGTCTAACTCTAGTTGCTGTCGGACCTGCGGTCCGCTTCTGTCTGGAAATGTAATCCGCGCCCCGCCAGGCCAAGTCATGTGGCCACTGCAGCTAATGCCTTCTAATAAATAAAGCAAGTCTTCGAAGTTGTGTATTTCATCAATGGCTCCATGTGTTCGTTTCTCGCCTAAAGTTCGTAAGTGCTTCCCTGGATCTACATTGCGCCCGTCTGCATCACACCTTCGTGCCGGCTACATCTCCGATTAGTGCTATGCCTCTCCTCCACGGCGTGAGGTACGGGGCATCACACACACACACACACACACACACACACACACATATATATATATATATATATGTCATGATTTGAACGAATGACAGAAATCAAGTTTAATGTAACAAGTTTATTAATTCCATTAACCACAAGATAACCATGCTGGTATAGAGAACAGCATGTATCACCATCACACACCAAGTTTCTAGTAGTACAGAGCAAATCTGAAATCTATAATCTCTCTAGTCGTTGCCAACCCAGGACAAGAAACGTGTCCAGCAGGTCATTCGGCGAGAAACCGGTTCCCTACAAATCCTGACTCTGATTCGTTTGGGGTCGTACTCAAAGTGAGGTGTCGAGTCATTAAAAATAATAATTACTGGATCTATTTCTTATATATATATATATATATATATATATATATATATATATATATATATATATATATATATATATATATATATATATTTATTTATAAGAGCTTGTCTGTTTGTTTGTCCGCTATAGAATCATAGACTGTTTCACCCACCGGGACCAAATTCGGCACAGTTAATGTTTAGGACCCGAGAAACTTAACGCAGCAAAAACAAAGTTTGGGGCTCAGTTAGTTTTTTAAAATTAATTTTTTAATGATTTTTGTGCCCCTAAGAGGTGCGCGTATCGCTTGTGGATACAGACCGTTCCCCACAACATATTATCATTGAAATTCCGAACCTATACCCCGCGTGGGGGAAGAGGAGTTGGTAATAACCATGAAGCTCCAGAGCTTCATGGTAATAAACTTTGGCCCTGCGTAACTGACTGACTGACTGACAGATAACGCACAGTTCAAACCGTTGGACATAAAGAGCTGAAATTTTGCATGGCGATTCTTCTATAGTAGAGTCTATAACGAAGGGGTGCACTGAGAAAGAATTTTGAAAAATTCTTCTTCGATTTTTTAAAATTAAATTTTTAAGCTGTTTTTCTAATTTTTTTAAGCTTGCATTTAAAATGATAATTCGAGGGTTATAAAATTTATATCACAAGAAAGATCATAAAAATTCCTTTAAAACGAAATCATTTTCGAATCTTTATCTCCCTTTTCTGATATTTGGTGAATTTTTAAATATTGATTTTTATAATTTAATTTATGAAATGCTGATCACGTGGTTTCTATACTTTTTGTGATGCTTTAAATTAATTTTGCGTCACGTGCATAACAACGAAATAAATTGACAAAAGAAATATTAAAATACGGTAAAAGATAAAATTTAACCACTAGACTAACTGAGATGGGAGTTTTTTAAGAATGCAGTTCAAATTAGTATGCTTTAACACAACTTTCCCGGCTCTGCTTTGTGTCCTTTGTTATTTGCAGTTTTTCTCATCGCTTGAACCGATTTACAATTTACTTTTTCTATGGTTTTTGGCCTTAGGAAAATTAAAAACCGAATTACAATTCGCTTTTTCAATGGTTTTTAGGCCTTGGGAAAATTAAAAACCGATACGGTTTTTGGCCTGTCGACAATAAAAAATCGAATCACCAATTTAAGGAAAATAGGCTTCATGCGCAATCCCACCTTACTTTGAATAAATAAAGGGGATAATGCATCTTGCACTTTACCTCTTGGGTAATGTGGAAAAAAGTGCGTTTCTTGGGTGATGTGGAAAAAACTGAGCTTTTAAGGGAAAAATAAATAATAAAGGCAAATGTAAATTATAAAACTTATTTCTAATTAAACAGTGGATCAAACAAATCTAATTAAATCTAATTAAACAGTATCTAACAAATATAATTCAACGATAAACTTATTCAATCCAAACGTGCGAATCACGCAACACTGTGTTATTAATTCTCAATAAAATCACACGTATAATCAGACGAAGGTCCGCAGGCTCAAAGTTTCTTTCTTTCTTATTGTTTGTATATCATTTCAATAGAAACGCGCTAAGCGCAATCTGTCTAGCCAGATGAACATGAAGAGTGGGGGGTGCAGCTCAGTATTTTTTTGATGGAATGCATAAAAATTTTTATATCTATATATCTACCGGGCAACGCCGGGCAATAATGCTAGTATATATATATATATATATATATATATATATATATATATATATATATATATATATATATATATATATATATATATATATATATATATATCCTAACTACGAGCTGAGTAGCTGCAATTTTAACAACAGTTGTCACAATAATTTTAGAACCGGAAGCACCTTTTTCTCAAAATGATTTTTTTCATCATGTCCCTTGACGCAAAACATCCTACAGTAAAAAGTTATGCATGAAATGCCTTAAAATTTTGAAGAGTTGCTCTTCAAATATTTTTTAAAGTTTATAGACAAAGCTCATCATTGTATAGTAATTTGTTTTTGTTCACATTGGTATGAATTACAAATGATAATGCATTTCAAGTAATCATCTGTACTTCAGTGCTTAAGCTGCTGCAGCTTTTGAGATAAACAGAATATTATTTTGAGAGAACTATATTACCTAACGAAAGTTATTATTTTCATTTTCCAATTCATAAAATGATAATACATTAGTTTATTTTTGAGTTACCATGTTTTGCAGATATGTCAAATTTGCACCCACTATTTTCAGTTATTCTCACTTGGAAAAATTATTTTAATGTAACACCTACATTTTTTATGCCTTTTTACAAGCTTTAAGTTATATCTCATTATAAAAAAAAGATAAAAAGACAAAATTAAAAATTTCGAAAAATCACCACCGAGGGTGTAACGGATAACTTTACACAGTAGAGTCCATGAACATTAGTGTCATATTTGATTTCATGGGTCTGAATTTGAGTATAAACTAAAAAAAAACAAGTGTTGTTAAATATAGGCAGTGGGTTACTGATTTATAGGTATTGTAAATTATATTTTATTGCGTATTCATCATTTAGTTCAAACCGACATGATTCAGATGAATACATGTCAGATTTCTTTCTGAATTCACAGGATTAAAATGGAATCTTTGCCCTATTGAAACTATATTATTTGCGAAAAAAGGCGATAACTTGATAATGGGTTCTAACAGAAAGGAAAACATTCGATTATTTCAACAAATTACCTTAAAATGTTTCGAATGGAAGCATTCATCAATGAGCTCAGAGATATTGCCTTTCAAAATAATTAGGAATCATTTGTTCCGATTCTTTGAAAATAATAAACCATCATTTCATCGCAGTTATATAGGTAACCTTTGGATTTTTTTTAACGTTTGATTAGGGTTAATTCAATGGGTCACGAGTGATCTAGTTACAAATTAAATTCCATAATTCGTATTGATTAATAACGAAAAAGGTTCAAAACGCTTCATCCAATAACGATTTATATACAAATTTATACTTTCAACGGAATACTTTATGATTAATAAACACTCTTTACTGTGCATTTATAAGCATTACAAACAAATTATTTTTAAAAATTCCATTTATAAGCATTACAAACAAATTATTTTTAAAAATTCGTTTTGATCAATAACGAAAAATGTTCAAGACGCTTCATACAATACAGAGTTTTATACTTCGAGTTTTATACGCTATCAAAGTTATACTTTCAAGAGAAAAACTTTACGATTGATAAATATGCATTACTGGGCATTTACAAGCATTGTAATTACAAGCATTGTCAACAAATCATTTTAAACAATTCGTTTATGATTAATAGCGAAAAAGGTTCAAGTCGCTCCATCTCATACCGAGTTATGTACAAAAATATACTTTCAACGGAATACTTTACGATTGATAAAGACGCATTACTATACATATATAAGCATTGCCAAGAAAACATTGTTTTGATTAAAAGGTTCAAGACGCTTCATCCAATACCGAGTTATATAAAGTTATTCTTTCAACGGAATAGTTTACGATCGATAAATACGCATTATTGTGCATTTATAAGCATTTCCAGCAAATCGTTTTAAACAATTTCGTTTTGATTAATAACGAAAAAGTTTCAAGACGCTTCATCCAATACCGGGTTATATACAAAGTTATACTTTCAACGGAATACTTTACGATTGATAAATACGCATTACTGGGCATTTATAAGCATTGCCAACAAATCGTTTTAAACAATTCGTTTTTATTAATAACGAAAAATGTTCAATATGCTTCATTCAGTACTAAGTTATATACAAAGCTATACTTTCAACCAAATACTTTACGATTGATCAGTATGCATTAGTGTACATTTAAAGGTATTGTCAACAAATCACATTAAACAATTCATACTGATAAATTAATAAAAGGTTCAAAACATTCCATCCAATGACGAAATATGTATAAAGTTGTACTTTCAACGGAATACTTATGGTCGATAAATATGCATTACTGTGCTTTTATAAGCTTAGTCAACAGGTCGATGGCAATCTACTCTTTATTCATTCCTGCAGTAGGTAATAAAATATGCATCTCTTTTATACTTAGATTGCAGTTATGGAATTATAATGCTCGTTAAAGGATTTTAAGCTCTGAATACTCAGATATAACGCAATTCCCACATAGGAAATTGCCTTACATTTGTAATGAAGTAATGTTTATACGCTTACATCAGTTGATATCGAAAATCTTCAGTACAAATACTGCATGGAGAACTTATCTCGGCATTTTTCTAATGACTAACTAGCAAATGTATTTTCTTTTAATCCCGTTTTCTTAATTTGAAAACAGATTTTAAAATGCACTTCCCGTGTTTCATTATCTGTTATCTAAGTCCGTAAAGAAATTTTTTTCTTTATCAAATCGTTATCAGACAAAACGAATTATTTAAAACGATTTATTGACAATGTTTATTAATTCACAGTAATGTGTATGTATCAATCGTATAGTATTCCGTTGAAAGTATAACTTTGCATATAACTCGGTATTGGATGAAGCGTCTTGAACCTTTTTCGTTATTAATCAAAACGAATGTTTAAAACGATTTATTGACAATGTTTATAGATACACAGTAAAGCGTATTTATCATTCGTAAAGTATTCCGTTAAAACTATAACTTTATATCTATTTAGTATATGTCCCCTATAGTTTGCACATAGAATTTGCGAGAATCGATACTTTAAAATTATTAATTTCCGATACGTATAATTTATAAGATATAATATCGCTAAAATCCATAACCAAATTTCCTAGACATTAATTTAATAAATGCCTAGATTTGAATATTTTTGAATTGAAATGAAGATATATTCTCATTCTTTTAGTTCCTCCTATTCCCTTTCCTGTATTTAAGATCATTCAAACTACGAATGTAAAAATATTGTACTAGTTCCAAAAGTTATAATATTTGGAAAAAAGGCGAAAATTCTTGCATAAAGAATATCCTTTAAACCATCTCTTTGAAAACGACAGCCCTAAGGAGACACTGCCATTTCAGATAAAAGGCATATCATGTATTCCTAAATTACAGAAGATGTCTTCCAAGGTATATCTGTCAAAATACAGCCATTCTAGGGAATTCGGTATTTCAGAAAAGAAAGAAGTCCTACTGCCTCGATAGAATAGAAATCCTCCCAGGGCTAGTATTTTAAAATGCTATAATTTTGTGATACCTATTATTTCCAAATATTAGTTATCCATACATTATCCAATTATAACCAATATTTAGTTATAGTAGGTATCCATTTATAACCAAATATTGGCTTCAAATGCACAAAAAAAAGGAAAAAAATCCTCTTTCAAATCGCGGTTTTAAAATCATTTTAATTCTTTTATTAATTTTTTAATCCGGAGGCACTTGCCTTAACGCTTTCGCACAACGTATCACGGATATTGCTGACTACATATGAGGTCACTTACAAGGGAGTCAACATTACCCCTGGTACTGCTTCAGTTTTGACCGAGCATCCCCATATGGCAAAATCTGAAGGGTTCCCACCTATTGTCCCCCTGGACTGTCCGGTCTAGAGATTTAACTTGTCTATATCTAGCCTAGACACGAAGTATTTAATGACGCTTGTCGGGATTCGAACTGAAGCCCAACGCGCTACCACTACTCCCCTTTAGAACATTTGCATCTTTAGAACTGGAAATTTCCTACCCCCCTTTGTAAGAACAACTATTAAGGGGGTTATATATATATTTATATTATTTATATACATATATATATGTATGTATATTATATATATATATATTATATATATATATTATATATATATATATATTATATATATATATATATATATATATATATATTATATATATATATATATATATATATATATATATATATATATATATATATATATATATATATATTCATACATGGGTCCGTATTCTTGGGATACATGCTATCCCACCCCGTAAGGAAAAGGTTAGTTTAAAAGTGATAAGTCCCTTTAAAATACAGGCAATAAAACTTTTAGATACTATGGAAATTGGAGAGATAATTATTATCCGTTTTATAATTATTATATTTAATCATTGGGTATAGGTCTCGCGCCTAGGCCCATACCTGGCCTAGACACGAAGGCATTTAATGGCGTTCGTCGGGACTCGAACTGAGCCCCCCCCCTCTCCCCAAGTCTGAATCCCTGCGCACTACCACTAGAAAAATATTTCAGACACCACAGTAGTCAAGGTAAAAAAAAAAACCCTCAAAGCCAAATGTTACTAAATATCTAAGTTACTCATCAATTTAGATGGAAGAGAGATCACGCAGAAATACCTAAATATGAGAAAACCGAGATTTTAAGAACCATGTCGTCAATCTCAAAATTTTGTTACCAACAGGCTATCACTATCCAAGAGAATGAATGAATGAGGTCACTACATATAAACGAAACCATAATTCTTTCGAAACATTGATTTTAAAATTTTTTTTGGAGATACCAGAAAGAGATTACAGTGGTCCATTATTCCATTATATCTGAACGAAGAGATTTAAATACAATTTAATAATGGGAAAAAGGTCTTCGTAAATACGATTTTAATACGTATTTAGAATTCAGAGTCACCCATTATTGCAAATACTCACAGAAAAAAATATCCTAAGCCATGGATTATATCATAATGGAATATCAAAGTGCGTCCTTTTAGAGAAAAAAAGCACCGCACTTAAATTGATGGACAACTTTTCCAAGCAATTGATATAAATTTTTTTTCAAACTATTTTTGTCTTTATTATTACTATTGTTAGGACTAAGATGCCATTGTTATCACCTCGACAGATCTATGCCTCAGTCCTTTCCAAGTTCGTCTAAATTCTCAATGTAGCAAGAAATATAGCAACGCCTTGGCGACGTTTAATAGAGGAAATCATGAATTTTATCAATCAGAATTCGAAAAAATAATGAATTCTTTTAATAACACTTTCATGCATATTTAATATCTCGAACCGAGTTTTTTGTAATAATTATTATGATTATTTGATTATAGTTATTATGATTATGATAATTATAATTATTGGAATATAAATACGATAATAATGATGATAATAATAATAATAATTATTATTATTATAATTATTATAATAAAATATCACAATAATAATAATAATAATAATAGTAATAATAATATTTATTACTGTAATCGACGTTCATGAATTTTATCAATCCAAATTTGAAAAAATATTGAATTCTTTTAAAAACACTTTGATGCGTATTTAATATCTCGAACCGAGTTTTTTTGTAATTATTATTATTATGATTAGTATAATTATAATTATTATGATTATGATAATTATAATCATTGGAATATAAATACAATAATAATAATAATGATAATAATAATAATAATTATTATTATTGTAATTGACGTTTAATAGAGGAAATCATGAATCTTATCAATCCGAATTCGAAAAAATAATGAATTCTTTTAATAACACTTTAATGCGTATTTAATATCTCGAACCAAGTTTTTTGTAGTTATTATCATTGTGATAATTATAATTATAATTATGATTGTGATCATTATAATTATTGGAATACAAATACGATAATAATAATAATAATAAGAAGAAGAATAATAGTAATAATTATTGCAATCGACGTTTAAGAGAGGAAATCACGAATTTTATCGATCCGAATTAAAAAAAATTGTGAATTCTATAAATAACACTTTGATGCGTATTTAATATTTCGAATCAAGCTTTTTATATAGTTATTATAATTATTAAAATTATAGTTATTATATAAATATGATAATAATAATAATTAATAATAATAAAAATAAAATATAATAATAATAATAATAATAATAATAATAATAATAATAATAATAATAATAATAATAATTTTAATTATTGTAATAATCCTCCTTCTCATCCTTCTCATCATCATCATCATAATCATTACCATTTATTGACTTTATTTTAAAGACTATAACAAATTATAAACGAAATAATCCCGGATCTAAAAACATTAGGATTCTAAGGTAACCTCTTGCTTATAACAGAGAAAATTTGACAGATTAAAAAAAATAGTTCCATACAACTCATGGCTTTAAAAAATTACAATCCTAAGAAACTTATGTCTAGAAACAATGAGATTATATTAAAATAAAGGAAAAAGCCTTACGGAAAAAATAGGTTTTAGAATATTAAAATTGAAAAAGGATATCCGTTCTGTGAAATAATGTAGACCGAATAAATGTGCTAAAATTTATAAAAAATATATATCACTTCACAAGTCATGCATTTCAAAATATTTCTATCCCAAATAAATATAATATTAAAAAAAGGAAATATTACTGCGATACCGAAAGAAAAGTAGGAAAGTCTTTCAAACCGTAGGATTTAAAAATATCACACTTTCTTGTTCAACTACTTCGGAAAAAAATTCTCAAATATCTAAATAAAAAAAAGTCTTCCAGTCTTTGAATATCAAAATTTTTCAGCCCGGGGAGTTTTACTATTACAAAGAAAAATACGTCACGAGCAAATACAGATTTCCGAAGATTTAACTTCTTTTGAATAAGATTTCATGAATTTCCTTCTGTTTGTAGTTGTTTCAGCCGCGTGTCTAATCCATCAAACATGAAAAACTCGCAGTTTGTTTGTCGGGGATTCAGCACACAACAAAAAGTAAAAGAAACGCTTAAATAACTCCTTTCCAAATTTTATATACGCGCCAAGGGTTTGTTATTGATTGAATTCATTATTCTTTTCTTCATCCATTAAACGTCACCGAGACTTGGCTGAATCACTTGTTTTATTGGAAATTGAGGCAAACTTTACAAAGGCGGGAACGAAAATCTGTGAAATTGATAACAAATAGCACACTTTAAGAACTGATAATATATATTAAAAACATTACTGTAAGCATAACGGAGCATCGTTAACTATTGAATCAGCTCACCAAAGTGTAATCATTCATGAAATTTACTATTTTTCCTTCCTCTATTAAACGTCGCAGGAGCACTGTTATATTATAGAAATTTTGGTGAACTAGAAAAAAGTCGGAAATGCAAACTGTTTAAGTGATAACATTAGCATCTTAGAGATGAAAACTATAAAAAAAGCTCGTTTAATACGGACCAGGGTGTTATTGATTAAATTAACTACTTTTTCCTCTATGAAACGTCACCAAGGAACTGCTGTATTACTTGTGTTACTGGAAATTTTAGTGAACTAGAAAAAAAAAACAGAATAGCAAATCTGTTATAAATGAAAATAAAAGGACCTTCGCGATGAAAACAATGAAAAAAAAGTCGCTTAAAACACACCAGGGTGCTATTAATTAAATTCCCTATTTTTCCCCTTTATTAAACGTCACCAAGAAATTTCTGTATTACTTGTGTTACTGGAAAATTTAGCGAACTAGAAAAAAAAAACAGAATAGCAAATCTGTTATATACGAAAATAAAAGCATCTTAGCGATGAAAACAATGAAAAAAGGTCGCTTAAAACACACCAGGGTGTTATTAATTAAATTCCCAATTTTTCCCCTCTATTAAACGTTGCCAAGGAATTTCTGTATTACTTGTGCTCTTGGAAATTTTGGTGAACTAGAAGAAGGTGGAAACTCAAGCTGTTAAGATGATAACATTAGCAGCTTTGAGCTGAAAATTAATAAAAAAAGCTCTCTTAATACACTCCAGTGTGTTATTGATTAAGTTCACTATTTTTCAGTCTTCTATTAAAGGTTGCCAATGCACTGCTATATTACTTGTATCATTGGAAATTTTCTCGAACTAGAAAAAGGCGGAAACTCAAGCTGTTAAAATGATAACATTAGCACCTTTGAGCTGAAAATTATAAAAAAAAGCTCGCTTAATACGCAACAGGGTGTTATTGATTAAAATCACTATTTTTCTTCCTCTATTAAACGTCGCCAAACAAATGCTGTGTTACCTGTGTTATTGGAAATTTTTTGTGAACTAGAAGGAAAAACGCAAACTCTTAAAATGATAACATTAGCGTCTTAGAGCTGAAAAGTATGAAAAAAGCTCTCTTAATACGCACCAGGGCGTAATTGATTTAGTTCACTATTTTTCCGTCTTCTATTAAAGGTTGCCAATGCACTGCTATATTACTTGTATCATTGGAAATTTTGGTGAACTAGAAAAAGTCGGAAATTCAAGCTGTTAAAATGGTAACATTAGCACCTTTGAGCTGAAAATTATAAAAAAAAGCTCTCTTAATACACACCAGGGTGTTATTGATTAAGTTCACTATTTTTCCGTCTTCTATTGAAGGTTGCCAAAGCACTGCTGTGTTACCTGTGTTATTGGAAATTTTGGTGAACTATAAAAAGACGGAAACGCAAACTTCTGAAGTGACAACATTAGCATCTTAAAGCTGAAAAGTATAAAACAAGCCTGCTTAATATGCACCAGGGTGCTATTGATTAAGTTCACTATTTTTTCTTCTTCTATTAAACGTCGCCAATCCATAACTGTATTACTTGCTTTATTAGAAATTTTGTTTGAACTATAAAAAGGTGGAAACGAAAACTGCTAAAGTGATAACATTAGCACCTTAGAGCTGAAAATAACAAAAAAAGCTCGCTTAATACGCACCAGAATGTTATTGATAAAAATCACTATTTTTCTTCCTCTATTAAACGTCGCCATAGAACTGCTGTATTACCTGTGTTATTGGAAATTTTTTGCGAACTAGAAGGAAGAAACGCAAACTCTTAAAATGATAACATTAGCGTCTTAGAGCTGAAAATTATGAAAAAAGCTCTCTTAATACGCACCAGGGCGTAATTGATTTAGTTCACTATTTTTCCGTCTTCTATTAAAGGTTGCCAATGCACTGCTATATTACTTGTATCATTGGAAATTTTCGCGAACTAGAAAAAGGCGGAAACTCAAGCTGTTAAAATGGTAACATTAGCACCTTTGAGCTGAAAATTATAAATAAAAGCTCTCTTAATACACACCAGGGTGTTATTGATTCAGTTCACTATTTTTCCGTCTTCTATTAAAGGTTGCCAAAGCACTGCTGTGTTACCTGTGTTATTGGAAATTTTGGTGAACTATAAAAAGGCGGAAACGCAAACTTCTGAAGTGACAACATTAGCATCTTAAAGCTGAAAAGTATAAAACAAGCCTGCTTAATATGCACCAGGGTGCTATTGATTAAGTTCACTATTTTTTCTTCTTCTATTAAACGTCGCCAATCCATAACTGTATTACTTGCTTTATTAGAAATTTTGTTTGAACTATAAAAAGGTGGAAACGAAAACTGCTAAAGTGATAACATTAGCACCTTTGAGCTGAAAATAACAAAAAAAGCTCGCTTAATACGCACCAGAATGTTATTGATAAAAATCACTATTTTTCTTCCTCTATTAAACGTCGCCAAAGAACTGCTGTGTTTCCTGTGTTATTGGAAATTTTTTGCGAACTAGAAGGAAGAAACGCAAACTCTTAAAATGATAACATTAGCGTCTTAGAGCTGAAAAGTATGAAAAAAGCTCTCTTAATACGCACCAGGGGGTAATTGATTTAGTTCACTATTTTTCCGTCTTCTATTAAAGGTTGCCAATGCACTGCTATATTACTTGTATCATTGGAAATTTTGGTGAACTAGAAAAAGTCGGAAACTCAAGCTGTTAAAATGGTAACATTAGCACCTTTGAGCTGAAAATTATGAAAAAAAAGCTCTCTTAATACACACCAGTGTGTTATTGATTAAGTTCACTATTTTCCCGTCTTCTATTAAAGGTTGCCAATGCACTGCTATATTGCTTGTATCATTGGAAATTTTGGTGAACTAGAAAAAGGCGGAAATGTAAACTGAAGTGATAACATTAGCACCTTAGAGCTGAAAATAATAAAAAAAGCTCGCTCAATACGCAACAGGGTGTTATTGATTAAAATCACTATTTTTCTTCCTCTATTAAACATCGCCAAAGCACCGATGTGTTACCTGTGTTATTGGAAATTTTTGGTGTACTAGAAGGAGGAAACGTAAACTCTTAAAATGGAAAATACATTAGCGTCTTAGAGCTGAAAAGTATGAAAATAGCTCTCTTAATATGCACCAGGGTGTTATTGTTTAAAATCACCATTTTCTTCTTCTAATAAACGTTGGCAAAGCACTACTGTGTTACCTGTGTTATTGGAAATTTTGGTGAACTAGAAAAAGGCGGAAACGCAAACTTCTGAAGTGACAACATTAGCATCTTAAAGCTGAAAAGTATAAAACAAGCCTGCTTAATATGCACCAGGGTGCTATTGATTAAGTTCACTATTTTTTCTTCTTCTATTAAACGTCGTCTATCCACTACTGTATTACTTGCTTTATTAGAAATTTTGTTTGAACTATAAAAAGGTGGAAACGCAAACTGCTAAAGTGATAACATTAGCACCTTTGAGCTGAAAATAATAAAAAAAGCTCGCTTAATACGCACCAGGATGTTATTGATTAAAATCACTATTTTTCTTCCTCTATTAAACGTCGCCAAGGCACTGCTGTATTACTTGTGTAATGGAAATTTTAGTGAACTAGAAGAAGGCAGAAATGCAAACTCTTAAAATGATAACATTAGCATCTTAGAGCTGAAAAATATGAAGAAAGCTTGCTTAATACGCACCAGAGTGTTATTGATTAAATTCACTATTTTCCCCTTTCTATTGAACATCGCCAAGGCACTGCTTACTTGCGGTATTGAAAATTTTTGTGAGCTAGAAAAAAGCAGAATAGCAAATATGTTAAAATTATAAATAATAGCACCTTAGTGCTGAAAACAATAAAGAAAAACTTGGTCCCAGATTTTAAATACCCAAGAAGTTATTATCAATTGAGTTCACATTTTCTTCCGCTATTAAACTTCGCTAAGGAATTGCTAAGTTACAGTCCGACCACAGCACGAAGAACCACAGTTGGCATAGTGCCAAGACGATTCTATTCACGCTGTAGGTAAGGCTGCTGAGGAAGGAGGGGGAAAAGTCTCGTAGTCTCTCGACATTCCTTAGAATCGGTTACTAACTGCGCTTGCTTGCTTTTTCCTCGTCTGTTATTTTGATTATTATATTATAATTAATGGATCCTTTACCCAACACAACTGCTCGGAATAAGCCGTTCCGTAGTGATTGTAAACGTATAATACACAATGTAATTAAATTGTGTGATAAAGAAGCACTAGAAGGAAATGTTATTGTTCCACTTTCGCAATCCCTAAAGAGAGCTAGTGAAATGACCGGGATATCAATGTCCAGTGTAAAAATAATACGCAGAGAAGCAAAGGGTGAAGAAACTCCAAAATTTGAATCTCCGAGGAAACGTCAGAAAAAAAGAACCACCGAAAACGTAGCTTTAGATAATTTTGACTGTGATGTAATCCGAAAATATCCACTCCTATAAAACTCCTATTTTTTAAATAGATTTGCTTCTTTCTTTTTATTATTTTGAAATTATTATTCACATATTCGATCAAAAATAAAGTTTTAAAAAATAACTTTAAAATTGCGGACAAAAAGCAGTCTGAAATACATTCCGTATTTCATAAACAAACACATCCGAAAATATGACGTTTTCCCCTATTTTCTAAGTAGACTAGCTTTTCTCGCGCATGCGTAACAGCTTCCAGGGACTTTGCTTCCGTGGTCGGACAGTACTTGTTTTATTCGAAATTTTGGTAAACCAGAAAAAGGCGGAAACTGTTAAAGGGATTGCATTAACACCTTAGAGCTAAAAACTGTAAAAAAAAAAATGTCCCGGTTGGATATTTTAAATGCGCACTAAGGTGTTATTGGTTAGTCATTATTTTTTACTTCCTCTATTAAAAGTCTCTAAAGTACTGCTATATTGGTTTGAGAATTTTGGTATTCTAGAAAAACGCCGAAACTCAAATTTGTTATATTGAAAACAATAGCCTGAAACAATTGTCCTGAAAGCAATAAAAAAAGCCCAGTTCCTGATTTCAAATACACACGAAGATATAATTGATGAAATTAACTTATTTTCTTCCTCTATTAAATGTCTCCAAGATACTGCAATATTGAATTGAAAACTTTGGTAATCTAGAAAAAGGCAGAAACTCAAATGTGTTAAATTTAAAACAATAGCACCTTAGTGCTGGAAGTAATAAAACAAGCTCAGTTCAAGATTTCAAATACACACCAAGGTATAATTAATGAAATTAATTTTTTTCTTCCTCTATTAAACGTGTACAAGGTACTGCTATATTGCTTTGAAAATTTTGGTAATCTAGAAAAAGGCTGAAACTTAAATTATTTAAATTGGAAACAATAGCGCCTTAGTGCTGGAAGTAATAAAAAAAGCTCACTTAAGGATTTTAAATACACACCAAGGTATAATTGAAGAAATTAATTTTTTCTTCTTCCTCTATTGAACGTGTCCAAGGTACTTCTATACTGGATTGAAAATTTTGGTAAACTAGAATAAAGCAGAAACGCAAAATTTGTTATATTGAAAACAATAGCGTTTTTGTGCTGGAAGCAATAAAAATGTTCAATTTAATATTTCATATACACACCAAGGTATAATTGATGAAATTCATTTTCTTTCCTTCCTCTATTAAACGTTTCCAAGGTACTGCTATATTGCTTTGAAAATTTTGGTAAACTAGAAAAAGGCAGAAAAAAATTTGTTATATTGAAAACAATGGCGCTTTTGTGCTGGAAGCAATAAAAAAGCTCAGTTCCAGATTTCGAATACATACCAATGTATAATTGATGAAATTAATATTTTGTTCCTTCCTCTATTAAACATCTCCAAGATACTTTTATATTGGTTTGAAAATTTTGGTAATCTAGAAAAAAGCAGAAACTCAAAATTGTTAAATTGAAAATAATAGTGCCTTAGAGCTGGAAGTAATAAAAAAAAGCTCAGTTTAAGATTTCAAACGCACACCAAGGTATAATTGATGAAATTAATTTTTTTCTTCCTTTATTAAACGTGTCCAAGGTACTGCTATATTGCTTTGAAAATTTTAGTAAACTAGAAAAAAACAGAAAAGCAAATTTGTTACATTTAATACAATAGCGCCTTAGTGCCGGATGCAATAAAAAAAGCTCAGTTCCAGATTTCAAATACACACCAAGGTATAATTGACGAAATTATTATTTTTTTCTTCCTCTAATAAACGTCACCTGGATTCTGGTATGGTACTTGTTTAATTGGAAATTTCGGTGAACTAGGAAAAGGCGGTATCGCAATTCTGTTAAACTGAAAACAATAGCGCTTTACTGCTGAAAACTGCAAAGAAAAACTCAGTTCGAGATTTTAAACACGATTCAAGGTGTTATTGATTAAACCCACAATTTTTTTTCTTCCTCTGTTAAATGTCGCCAAGGGACTACTATGCTATTTGTTTTATTGGGAATTTTGGTGTAATAGAAGGCGATGGAAACGTAAATCAGTGAAAGTGATAACAAAATCACTTTAGAGTTAAAAATAACGGAGATATAATTGAATATTTTAGCGTGAAAGATAAAAACTTGATACATGTTCTGTGGGTGGGTTTTGAATCCCATTGCTAATTTTAGCAAGGCTTTGGAATGGAAGATAATGATGGATAGATGCTCTAGGGTTAAAATTAGTCTCATATTCAATGCATAACTTTCACTTCCTTCACTAATCATTACAGGTTTTAAGGCAGCGTGGTGCAAACTAATCAAATTTGGCCATTTTTCCTAGTTATTGTCAAAACAGTTAATTAACAGATATGTATTCGGTGTAAGATCTGTGGTTGTTTTGTTTTTCTTGTAAGGTTATCTTTCGATGCACACTGATTTTAATAAGATGGGAAGAAAAGAGATGATAGTCAAAACATTAATTTTCAGCACGTGCCCTTTATTGGATAAAATTTATGATTTTATCTATATATATAAAACAGTTCCGTAACTGACTCATTCATTCACTGACTGACTGACTGACTGACATACAACGCACAGACCAAACCCCTGGACCTAAAGGGCTGAAATTTTGCATGGCGATTCTTCTAATAGTGTAGGGGTGCACTAATAAAGATTTTTCAAAAATTCTTCTTAGATTTTTTAAAATTAAATGTTTAAGCTTTTTTTAAAATTTTTTTACGTTTGCATTTAAAATAATACATTGAGGGTTATAAAATTCATATCACGAGAAAGATCATAAAAATTCCTTCAAAATGAAATTTTTTCGAATTTTTACCTCCATTTCCTGATTTTTGGTGAATTTTTAAAGATTAATTTTTAGAATTTAATTTATTAAATGCTGATCACGTGATTTCTTTTTCTGGTACTTTAAATAAATTTATCGTCACGTGCATAACAACTAATTAAACAAAAAATATTTTTTTTCCTTGCTAATGCGGCAGGCGATTGGACATTATCCAAAAAAATATTAAAATACAGTAAAAGAAATGTTCTACAAACTGTACTATATTAACTGTACTATATTCTTTAGTATTCTTTATATTAGATTTAATTTGAATATTTTCTTCTACATTATTTTGTCTATAAAATTATCCTTTACGATTTTCTTATAAATATACATATATTTTACATCAATTGTATACATTGATCGTCGTATTTATCATATAATATATATATATATATATATATATATATATTTGGCATGAATTGCATACATTGACAGTTGTATTTAATTTGAATGTACTCCGTAGCGAAGTACGGGTTTACAGCTAGTAATGCATATAACTGGTCGCTTAAATTACTGAATGATACATTATGTCTATGGTATTTATAAACTGCTAGTTTCCTGCTGTCAACAAGCTAATTGAGAAACATAATTATATCATGTAATTTTAATATCAATTTGTAAGGAATTGAATTCGAATAATTACAAGATAAAAAGAAATTTTTATATACCACGTTTTTAAATTTTCTGTTGAATTATATAAACTTGACAATTCTATGTATTAATAAATACTTTAAAAATTTTTTTGATGAATTATCCCATCAACTTGAAAGAGAATGATCAAATGCTTAATAAAGAGAGCAATCATAAGAAATTTTCAAACATTTATTAATAGAATTACATATATGAGATTTTTACAAACATTAATACCAGAGCCTACTTGGTTTCCAATGTTTTTGGAGTGCCAGGTCAACCGCGTGGAGGCGAGGCTTGACATATTGAATATGAGAGGCTAAATGTAGTTTAAGGGGACAATGGACCTTCAAACTTAACTTTTTATGTTTTGAATGGATTTGCTTGAAATTCGAATATGTGATTAGTACCATAGATATATAAAAGTGGTTAAAATTTAAAGATGAAATATTAATATTTAATGAATTATGAATTATTAATTATATCAAAAATTGGCCTAGTTGAAATTGTTCCATGCGCATTTCTTTTGCATATAATATGGTAATTTTTATTTACAGGATACCTTATAGAACTAATAATGAAACTTATTGCTTATTTTAAGCATTCATTAAAAATATAAAGAGAAAAAAATAATAATAGTGAAAACACCCTTTTTATGACGCAAAATACCTGTAAATCATCATTTCAAGTACAAAATTTAGAAATTCTGAGCTACGAAGCATAATTATTTTCAATAAGATTTATTTGATACACAGTTAAGTATATAAAACTTAAATTTCAAAGCAACACGATCATTAGAAATGCGCCTGGAGCAGTTAGAATATTCGTATGACATGAAAATTTTCATTTTGAGAAAAACACATTTAAAGTTATTGCTATTAGTAACCACATAATATCTAAATTAAATACAAATGCATATAACTAGGAAATTAATCGCAGAAATTAAAAATTCTTTTTGCAACACATTCCTACTCGTCCGTAGTTTCACAATTCAATAAAATAAAAAAGGGAATTTTTGGACAAATTTCACAATTTTGAAAGTCCACTGTCCCCTTAAACTACATATATGACGCTTCATACCGTTACTTACCCAACAAGGGTCAAATACATAAACACATTACCCGAATAATTACAACAATAATACTTAAGGTAATTTTTTATTCGGATAATGTGTGAACAAACACAAACATTAGACAAAGGAGAAATGAGTAAACCATGGACAGTTTACTCATACAAAAATGAACTCACTTTTTAGTCGTTTCCACTATCCACAGACATTATAAACTGCTAACTTTTATAATTTTTTAAAAATTTTTCACACAATATTTTTGTAAGCAAACTAAATTCACATGTATTCTGTTTACAAACTCGTCGAACGCCGTTACGCAAAAGTGCAAGCATTGAACACAATCGAAGCGCCACATTGCGGATTTTTTTGCACCATTCTACAAAACAAAATTAACTGAAAATGAATTCAAATCTGCTTAAAGATGGCTAAAAGTATTAAAAGAATGCATTGTCATCGTGTACTGAGCTTTTCTAAAAGTTTCATATGTCTAGCTAATCGGAAAGTTAGTTAAAAATCGATTGTAGATTTGTACTGGACAAACACACAAACAAGAAAGCGAGTTAATGAAAAAGTGGTAAAAATTACAGTTATTTATAGTGGTAAAATTTACAATAATTTTTAGTGTTTTATATCAGAGGTGCGCAAACTTCAACCACGACCCAATTTCTTTAAATTTAAAAATCCGTCACACTTATGACTTTTTGTTGAAAATTTTTCTTAAAAAATTAAGAAAAAAATAGAAAAAAGAAATAAGCAAATTTTGATAAATTATTTCTTAAATCAACGAACTGTATATTTTGGGTTTATATATATTTTGCATAATAACAATTAAAAAATTTCAAGTAGTCTCTTCTAACAAAACTACCGCGGGTTATTACCGTAGGATTACTTATCGTTGCTCACCTCTTTTGTATGTATGTGTTATGTATATATGTATCTATATATATATGTACGTATGTATATATACACATACGTATGTCAAAATGTTGACGCATTTTGGTACTTTTCTGTGTAACTGTTTACTGCTTGTACAATCGATTCAAACTGGATTTGGTGTGCTGCCAAAATTATTACTCGGGAGGTACGGACGGACGGTTTTAGCGTCTGAAATTTTCCTTTCCGGAGGACCATTAAGGAGGAACGTAATCCTACGTTAAAAAATGTCTAGCTTATCTTCTGTGCTTGTTTTTGGCAAATCTCGTGTGAAAGAAACTTTATAATTAAATATTAATATGTATTTAATTTAGGTTAAAATGAATAAAGATGAAAATTTTAAAAGAGCATGATCTCAAAATTATAAGCTTTTTCTTAAAACATTAAAAATTATAAAATTCATTTAATGATGTAAAAGCAAAAAACTTCGTTTAAGAAATTAAATGTGTGTTAAGAAGTTAAATGTAGGATTATACGTTTAGGATAAAAATTCAATTGAAAGCCTTTCCATTTTAATCAAAAAAGTAACACATTTTTGCTGATAGAGCTTTTATTATAAAACTGTTTGACACCTAATTTCACAATATACTATCATGTTTTCTTCATCATATGAAAATATAAATAATTACAAGATAAAAAGAACTTTTTATATACTATATATATTTTTATATATTTTTACCACCTTTTTATATATATTTTAAATTTTCTGTTGAATCATATAAACTTGACAATTCTATGTATTAATAAATACTTAAAAAAAATTTTTTTTGATGAATTATCCCATAAACTTGAAAGAAAATGATCAAATGCGTAAAAAAGTGGTATCAAATGCGTAATCAATCATAGCTCGGGAATTGCGAGCATGACTTGCGATTAACTTTTCGTTCCCGTCCCGGCTGGTAGATGGCTGCAGCATTCTACAAAACAAAATCGACTGAAAATGAATTCAATACTGCTTAAAGATGGCTAAAAGTATCAAAAGAATGCATTGTCATCGTGTTCTGAGCTATTCGGAAAGTTTCAAATGTCTAGCTAGTCGGGAAGTTAGTTAAAAATCGATTGCAAGGTTTGTACCGGACAAACACATACACACACAAACAAACAAGAAAGCGAGTTAATGAAAACATGGTAGTAAAAAATCCCCTTTTAGAATTGAAGAAACATTTCATTCATGATGACAATTCATTATTTTAATACTTTAAGCCATCTTTAAGCAGGATTAAATTCATTTTCAGTTAATTTTGTTTTGTAGACAGGTGCATCCATCTATTGGCCGGAACGGGAACGAAATGTTAAACGGAAGTTAACTTCCAATTAACTTAATAATTCATCAAAAATAAAATAACAATTCATCAAAAAACTTTTAAAAAGTATTTATTAATACATAGATATGTCAAGTTTATATGATTCAACAGAAAATTTAAAAGCATGGTATATAAAAAGTTCTTTTTATCTTGTAATTATTAAATTTAAAAGTTCAGTGCGATTGATAATGGTAAAATAAAAAAGCTAGCTCGCGTGCCGTCTAGGCGAAGAAAAAATTGTTTATAGTGCGTATACTTCCATTTTTAAACAAACAATAAGCTGCAGAATTCGACATTAACAATTCGCACTAAGCGGGGATCTTTAATCTTTAAAATGGTACCTCATTTATCGATTTTGGTTCAATATAAACGGAGAAAAATGGATAAAACAAAAAAATCACCTTTTAGAAATAATATATATAAACAAAGTGGTCTGTACGATACTTTCGCATGCGATTAAATTACGATAAATTTTATAGCGCGGTTGGTGGTTTGTAGTAGGATGAAAGAAGAACCGGTTCATTTGTAACCATTGTTTATTTGTCAAATAACAATGGTACATAAGGATAATACAAAACCAATTGGAAAAATGCTTTTGGCCACAATATTGGAAGTGAAGCATAAGACAATACAGGGGACCATGAGATATGTACACGTCAAAACACCTTTGTAGACAATATTAAATTTTTAAATACAATTAATTTTGTTTCGATAATTCGAAGAATTTTGTGTTGTGGACCCCCTTTAGAATATTCGAACATTTTCCTTTCTTTTTTCTAGGATTGAAGTCACATGAAGGACATAGCATCATTAAATATAATGGTTTTGCAGTAAATAATAACGAAAAATTGACTAATTTCATTTTACAGGTGACATCAGCAATGACATTTGAAATGAACCACCATTCGTCTAAGTTTAATCATTAATACAGAGTCTGTTCACACATTTTAGACGATGTCAATTGTATTCACAAAACTAAATTACATAAAATTCTTGTGTTTTAAATGTTCTATTTGACATCCCTTATTTTGAACTATCTTTCGACACCGCAATTTCCAGGATAATAATGCCTTTTGAAGTGTCAGAAGAGGTATTCTATCCCATTCCTCATGAACAGCTTTCCAGACTCCTGTAAGGGTTTGGGACGACGTTTGGATAATGCAGATTTTAAGAGTCCGAAACACAAAAGCCATAGGTGATACATCGGGAGATTTAGTAGGGATATAAGTGAAGGGTATGGCCTTGGTACCAGTTTTTTGTTAAATTTCTTTTAGGAAATTTACAGTGGATTTTGATGTGTGACTCCTAGCTTTGTCCTGATGGAGTCTCACAGATTGATGGCACTGTGGGTAAAGCGATGGTATTTCATTCAGAAAAATTGGCGATAAAATATGTTCCTGATAGTATTTGGAGTTAATCTTGACATTTTTTCCACTCTCTTTATTTTTAACTTGTCATTATAAGAAAAACCAGCAACAATCATGAATCCCTTAGAAAAACATTCTTTCGATTCTTTGAACCATGTACTTAAATTTTTTTCTCCCCTTTTATGATAATAAATGGCTCTTTTTTGTTGCAATCATTTAAATACATCCATGATTCCTCTATTGTGACAATTGTTTTCCATTTTTCTTTGGATAAGTGTTTCTCATATAGAATTCTGCAGCGTGTCCTGCGTTCAGCGATATGATTTGGAAGAAGACGATGCACATTGCGTTTTTTCGATATCTTAAGATTTGAATCAACGTTTATCATTTTGTTTACAGTGGACACCAAGCATTTTAATGATTTTGCAACTGTCCTTTGACTAGGGGGATTTTCTTTTAACATTAAACAACGTGCTTTTGCAATAGTCGAAGATGTCCGTTTTTTCTTTGGATACTTGTTTGGAATTTTTGTCCCACTTGAGGCTCCAATTTGACGTTTTTTTCCTTTCTTGTTGACGATATTACCTATCGACGCTTTAGATATCACAAAACCATGACTCTCACATCGTTTTTGGATAACGGAGAATGCATATTTCTCTTCGGAAAGGGCATAAATGTAGCCTTCGAACCACTGCTTTGTTAAAAACGCCATTTTGAATAAAAACAAAACTTTCAAGCCGCAGAGGATAATTTTGACTTTTAAAAACATAGTACAATTGCAATTATTTCTTTTGCAGGAAACGATTTTTTATTACCGCTTACCAAAATCGTCTAAAAAATGTGCGAACAGCCTCTGTATATTATGAATCTAAATATTTCCTAGCTAATAACGATTGGGAATCATTTACGATTTAAACCCTCTCCGAGACGCTTTATCGTCAAATCAGGCAAACTTTGAATTTCACTATTATTTTAAGGGGGCACATGACCTTGAAGTTCGACGAAATGACAATAAATATGGTATAATTCTAACCGCTCAAATAATAACGCATAAAACTCAAATAATGTTAGAAAAAGAAATTTTCTTCCTTTATACATGTAAAGAACATATCTTTAAATATGTCATATATGAAAATGGAAATTATAAATCTATAAATAATTTTCAAATCAGCAGTTTAGAATTTTATAAGATTAACTGCTAATTTTGAGATTGTGTGCAGCATTGCTTTTAAACTATCAATAGGAAATTGATAAAACTACACTCATCTATATATATAAAACATTTCCGTAACTGACTGTTTGACAGATAACGCGCAAGCCAAACCGCTGGACCTAAAGGGCTGAAATTTTGCATGGCGATTCTTCTTATAGTGTAGGGGTGCACTAAGAGGGATTTTTGAAAAAATCTTCTTAGATTTTTTTAAATTAGATTTTTAAGCTGTTTTAGTAACTTTTTAAAATTTGCATTTAAAATAATAAGTTGAGGGTTATAGAATTTATATCACGAGAAAGATCCTAAAAATTCCTCTAAAATGAAATCTTTTTCGATTCTTTACCTCCATTTTCTGATTTTGGGTGAATTTTTAAAGATTAAATTTTAGAATTTAATTTATTAAATTCTGATCACGTGATTTCTTTTAATACAGTAATAGATAAACTCTTAAAATACAATAAAAGATATGTTCCTCAAACTGTACTATATTCTTTAGTATGTTCTATTAGATTTAATTTGAAAATTTTCTTCTACATTATTTTGTCTATAAAAATATTCCTTACGATTTTTTTATAAATATATATATATATATATATATATATATATTACATCAATCGCATACATTGATCGTTGTATTTATTATAAATATATATATATATGTATATATTTTTTTGGGGGGGGGGTTAATTACATACATTGACCATTGTATTTAATTGGAATGTATACCGTAGCGAAGTGCGGGTTTTCAGCTAGTATATATATATTTCATGGTACTCTTACATTTTAAAACGAGAAAAAATGTGCAATTTTGGAATTCTACGCAAATATTATGCAAATAATTGTGATAATTTTTGAAGTTTTCCCAATTTATGGTGAATTTTCAATTTAAATTATATTCATTTCAATTTATTTGATTTTACATTACAGGTAAATATATAGCAAGTGTATTCTGCCCCTTTAATTAGTTTCTGTAAGTATATATCTAAATTTTATGATGCGCGCAGCACTTTATGATTTTTGATCACCAGTTAATCATATAAAATTCTAAACTTCTAATTTGAAAATTATTGGAATATTTATAATTTGAATTTTTATACATGACATATTTAAAAATATGTACTTTATATGTATAAAGAAATAAAATTTCCTTTTCTAATATTATTTGAGTTTTTGTGGTTAGAATTAGAACCTTTTTATAGTCATTTTGTCTTGCTTCCAGGTCCTGTGCCCCCTGAAATGTTATAAATAGGTGGTGTTTATTCCGTTTTTGTTCTTTTCAAGGTTATCGGATCCTTAAATATAAGGCGGTAAAGTCCTGCCTTTTTTCCTATTGAATTACAGTTAAACATATTCAGAATTTTAATATGACATGAAAGAAAAATCAACTTGGTTTTAAGAAAAACTTCCCTATTTCTGCTGTGTACTAAACCTATTGGATTCGCTTACCTCAGTGTTAACCTATGGAGAAAATAGGTCCAAGGATTGACGATTTGGATTGAAGGATATAAAAGAATTGTACTCTGTAATAAAGAAAGAAATTTTGCAGTTTGGGGCATTTTTCATTTAAAAAAATGCAAATAATATTTTAAAATTTAAATTATTCGGGAAAAAATCTGGTGTAGTGTGTTTTAAAAGCTCATATTTTCCTTTGGTGGATGAAATTTATAAAATGAATCCTTTTGCGAGAAAAGTTGAGGCTCTCTGAAAATACCATTTTATTGGATTATCAGCATGTGAAGCTGTCAATAGTAGACACATTTTCTCTATGGATTAACATTGAGGTAAGCGAATCCAATAGGGTTAGTACACAGGAGCCTTAAAAAATAATATTTAATTCCGAAATTTTAGATGCGATGCCTATGTTTTAATCCATTAAGTCAATTTACGACCCAGGAAATAATTATTTAATAAGTTCCAAACATAAAAATAATAATATAACTTGCAGTTGTTTCAGAACTGCAGTTTAGCGATAACCATTGCTAATGTTTGTTTAATATTGAAGCTAAATACAATTAGCAAAATATTGCTTCTGCTAATGTAAATAAAAGCAAAACAAAACAACAACTTTTAATAACCAAATTAAACGAGAAGTTATTTTGGAAACAATCGTAAAACTGAAAATTTCGTTAATTATATTTGCAAAAGTTAATGCGTTCTGTTTTTGTTTTGAGCAGTTATTAGGTTTTTTTTGATAGAATTGAAATTGCATCTGATTAATTAAATAATCATAAAGCTGTTTTGTTTGTGAAAAATAAGAAAATGAGATGAATGAAGTTCAGAACTGTTTGGCAGTTTTAAAAGGGAATTACATTAGAAATCATAAAGACAAGACTTAAATGAGACTTACAGGTGCAGATGATTTGATGATTATTTTTTCATATTTTATTAACTAAACAGATGTTTCTTATCTTCATAATTAAATTTATTAATCCAATTAATATAAGGAAAAGTCATGCAGTAAAACAAATGAGAAAACTTCGAACAAGAAATTTATGCAAAAGGAATTAAATAAATTTACTCGAATAGGAGAAGCAATCAAAAAAGTAATAATTTAAATTTTCTTGATAAAAATTCCAAATTAATCTAAAACAGAAAGAGGAAATTTATAGCACATATATGTATAACATTAAAAATCTGCATTAAACATTTTTAAGGTATACAAAAGGCCATTCGCACTTTATAGAAACGATTTTGATAGTTAAGTTTTATGTATAAATGCCGTTTTTTATGCGGCGATTTGCTTCTGTCTGATAGCCACGGTTTTTGACAATAGCTCTAGCTCGAAGTTTTCCATGAAAGTAAACTTTTTCTTAGTACTGTCATGTCAATTTTACCCCATTTCTATCGGAACGTTTTCCAAAGTCCGTTTAGTGTTCTTGGAGGCCGTTTTCTTAAGGCTCGTTTTAATAAACAGAAAGCGCAAAAGCCCATTGGAGAAGCGTCAGGTGATTTTACAGGTATTTCCTTAAATGGGAAACACTTTATTCCCGTTTCTGATTATTTCTTTGCTAAACAAGCGGCAGTTAATTTAGACGTGTGACTAGAGGCTTCGTCCATGTGAAGCTCAACTTTATCAAAGTCCTTTCCATATAAGGCTGGAATTTATTCTTCAAACATTGGTTCTAAAACATTCAGCTGATAGTAGAGTGAATTAATTTTGGTTTTACTTGAGACTTTTTTGATTTTTAATTTGCCGTTGTAACAAAATCCTGCAATTACCATGAATCCTTTATGAACTTTTCTGTACACTGACGAATCTAATTTCGTACGGTCATTCCCGTCAGTTGAGAAATAGAAAATTGATCTTTTTTTATTACAGTCACTTAAATACACCCATGCCTCCTCGAGTATTACCACAAATTTTCCTTTTTCAGCATCTAGGTGTTTTTCATATAATTTTCTACAATTGTTTTTTCTTTCAGCAATATGCTTTGGCAAAAGCAGATGAACTTTAGGTTTAAAAATCTTTTTTAACTTCATATCTTTATGAATGATTTTACATACAGTGGCAAAAGACATTCCTAGTTTCGATGCAATGGATCTTTGAGTCGGTTTATTTTCTTTCAGGAACAGAGACTTCACTTTCTTGATATTTACCTGCGTTCGAACAGTCTTAGGATCAGGTTTCGTGATCATGTTTTCATTTTTGCTTTCAGTTAGACGTTTTATTCCTTTAAAATTTAATATATTATAAATACCTTTTTTTGAAATGCCATAACTGCGATTTTGACACCGCTTTATAATTTTTTGATATGAATATTTCTCCTCGGAAAGCGCAGTTACGAAGCCATGGAGCCATTTATCAATTTTAGGAACCATTTTTTAAAAAAAATCTTTTATTTTACATTCCAATTAAAACAAAACAGTAGCAGACGATTATTCTGAAGTAGCCAAATTTTTATCTCAAAATGCAAATAACAAAAATAAATTACAAAATCATTTCCATAAAGTGCGAAAGACCTTCTGTATTTTAAATGAAGAATTCCCATTTTCTATTCATTTCCCATTTCCCATTCCTTATTCATGAAATTGATAAGGATGAATCCTGATGAAGTTTACAAAAAAACTGGGTATGCATTTTACAATTCGACTTCATTAAGGTAATTAAATTTGATTGAAACTAGTTAGAGGAAATTTGAAATTGAAACTAGTTAGAGGAAATATGCACATTGCAATATAATCTAAAAAAATATACAGGGTATCCGGGCTAAAGCTATTCAAAAGTCATGACTTATTTTTACGGATATACCCATTAGAATTTTTAAAAAAATATTAAAATAGAAAGAAGTTTTAATATCAATCATAGATTTAGATCAGAGTATCATAGATTTCGACGTGTGCACCTTTTGTAGCACGACAAACGTCTAAATGGTAATCAAGTTCTCTCCAAGTGTTTCGTAGCATATCAGGAGTTATTGCACGAATTGCTTGAATGATACGCTTCTTCAACTCATCCACAGTTCCATTTTTTTTGTTCATACACAACGGATTTAATGAATCCCCAAGGAAAAATGTCTAATAACGCCTGATTTGCTACGGAACACTTGGAGAGAACTGAATTACAATTTAGACATTAGTCGTGCTACAAAAGGTGCCCACATCGAAATCTATGATACTACGATAGAAATCTATGATTGATATTAAAACTTGGTGAGATGTTCTTTCTATCTAAATAATTTTTAAAAGAAAATTCTAACGGGTAGTTCTGTAAAAATAAGTCGAGACTTTAGGATACCTTTATCCCGGACACCCTGTATTTCAGTAAGTTTTCGCAATGCAATCGCAGACGACATCATCGGGTCTCAAATCTTTCCCTTATCGCTGATCTGTCCTCATATCAAAGATTTCTATTGGATGTCTTATTAAAAGCTGCTATTGACTTTTTCTGGGATCCCGTACAAGATTATCTATCTATACTAATATATAAAGAGAGAGCAGATTTTGTACGTGGAGGGTAATCTCCGGAACCACTGCACCTATTTGAAAAATTCTTTCACTGTTTGAAAGGTACATTATTCTAGATGGACATAGGCTATATATTATGTATATCTGATCAGTAGAAATAAAGTTAGGGGGGATACTCTAGATTTGTGTGCACGGTCGCCATCTTGGATTTTTCCGCCAGGGTTTGGCGCATTTCGCATGGCGATAATTATTGCGTTCTGGTAAAAATAACCCAATGTCAAATTCTCTAATTTTAAGATCAAACAGTTATTTCTGATGTGATCTTTTAATTACAGTATAATAATTTTAGGTCAGATCTTGGCCTTGACTTGGAAATCTGAGTCAAATTGACTAGACTCAAAAGAGTAAATTATTTTTAAAACTAAGAGTCTTTTTGTTGAAACTTTTTGAATCCATTATCAGTTTTTCGTTAACTTATTAAATTTAAGTTGCTTTTAATTTTGTTTATCGATTGTCAATTACTATACTATAATGATACACCATTTCATTTATTTGAAGTAAAAATTATCTGCCATCATTTTTTCGTAAAATGTAAAATACAGTATACATTTTAAATACAATATATTTTAAAATATTTAATAATTCCAAGTTGTAGTGGATTACAAATAAATTTAAATAACTGAAGTTCAACTTCTCTCTCCCCAGGAACCTAAGTTAAAAAGTTAGTTAAGGTTAAGTTATTGGTTTAGGAAAAGGGTTTTTTTTTTTCTTATTTCCAACACAGCAGGATAAATGGTCAAATAATCCTTGTCCCGATTTTATTGTATGCACCAAATATTTGGTTAAGGTCAAATCTGAAATAAAATTTCATTACCACAATGCCCTATAAAAAAAAAAAAGAAAAAAAAAAGAGAAGAGGATCTGGTTACTCACCATAAATTTATGGGTTCATAATTATTTTACATTTTTCAAAGCTGAATTTTAGATAATTTTTAAATTGCAAGTTATTTAGGTGGTACGAAAATGCTGTATTTTTTTTCTAATTAACAATATATTGGCATAATATTTTGGTGATTCATTGCTATTAGTCAAAGAGTTAGGGCAAACTGAATAGATGGCATTGAAATTTTATCTGTAAGTAAAATTCATTTGACCAAATTTCTCATATGGATCATAATTTGAAAAGGTAGTTTTTAATTAAAAATGACAAAAAGAAAATCTCAGTCCAACGATTAAATGATTTTTCAAAAATATTTCTAAGTTTCACAATTTAAAAAGGTCGTTTTTATTAAAAAATCTAAAAGAAAAACCCAAAATTTCCAATATTTGAGAATGATTTTTTCAAAAAAGTGGTTTTTCTCAAAAACCCAAAAATAAATCTAAGTCCAAAGTTTAAATGATTTATCAAAAATTTTTCTAAGTTTCATAATTTAAACAGGTGGTTTTTATTAAAAAAGCTAAAAAAATTCAAAGTCCAGCGTTTTGAAAACACCGCTTAAAACACATTGGCGAGAATTTTTCCACTCCTCAAAACACGGTGAAATCGCCAAGTTGGCGCAAAAAAATCCAAGATGGCGGACGTGCACACAATTATTAAGTAACGTAATATTAATTTGAATATTATTTTAGGTGCTTAAAGTAATTAAAAAAACATTCTTTACTTAAAATCCTTTTTTTATTTTTGTATTTTTATTTCATCTCTTACTCTAATTTTGAGATACCAATGTGTATCTATAAACGTTTGTCAATTGTAAACGTTTATATTGTAAACGTCTATATTGTAAACGTTTTGTCAATTAAACGTTTCTTCAAATGACAAACGTTTAATCTATATCTATCTATATATATAAAACATTTCCGTAACTCACTCATTCATTCACTGTCTGACTGACTGACTGACATACAACGCACAGACCAAACCGCTGGACCTAAAGGGCTGAAATTTTGCATGGCGATTCTTCTAATAGTGTAGGTGTGCACTGAGAAAGATTTTTCAAAAATTCTTAGATTTTTTAAAATTAAATTTTTAAGCTGTTTTTTAAACTTTTTTTTACGTTTGCATTTAAAATAATACATTGAGGGTTATAAAATTTATATCACGAGAAAGATCATGAAAAATCCTTCAAAATGAAATTTTTTTCGAATTTTTACCTCCATTTCCTGATTTTTCGTGAATTTTTAAAGATTAATTTTTAGAATTTAATTTATTAAATGCTGATCACGTGATTTCTTTTTCTGGTACTTTCAATAAATTTATCGTCACGTGCGTAACAACTAAATAGACAAAAAATATTTTTTTCCCTTTCTAATGCAGCAGACGATTGGATATTATCCAAAAAAAATGCATATCCCTTACGATTTTTTATAAATATATATACATAGATAGATATATATTTTACATCAATTGTATACATTGATCTTCGCATTTATTATAAACTAGCTGAAGTACCCGACGATGCCCGGGATTTTAAGAATGTTTGTTGTTAACCAAAATCAATTTAAAAATTAACACAGTATAAATAACATAAAAAATATATGTGAAATGTTATACACGTCTCAGAATTTCAGCCTTTCATCATTTTAGTACTAAAATCTGAAAAGTAAAAATGTCAAATTCTCTAATGTTTGTTAACCAAAATTAATTTAAAACTAAGCACAGTATAAATAACATAGAAAAAAAACCTTGTGAAATCTATAAATATATAAATTTATAATAAACTCCTCAGAATTCAGCTAGAATTAGCCTTTCATCATTGGGGTAAAAAAAAGCTGCAATTACAGGTTCAGCAGAAATTTCCAATAGAACAATGATATGACTGCAGCGTTGCCTCTTAAAAAAATGAAGTGTTTGATTGAGGGCTGCAAACCATTCAACTCCTCTCCACATTTAACTCCTATAAACATCCTCTACATATTAAATTCCTTTTCTCTCCATAATAAACTCCTCAGAATTTTGGTATATTCAGCCTTTCATCATAGTACCACTAAAATCTGAAACATCCTCTCCAGAAATATAAATTTATTAATTTCAATAATTAAACACACACAAATATATAAATTACGCAAAAGTTTTTTAACCAACATTTGAATAATTCGTAAATGAAAAAGCATATGAAAATAAAGATAAGAACTTCCGGAATCGAAATTAATTACCCTTAATTTTTAATTAATAAAAAACCAACATAATATGAATAAAAACGATAGTTGCTTAAAACCATATGAAAATAAAGCTATTATAAAGATGATAATAATAAAAAAAGCATAAGAAAATAATGCTCGCGCATGAAGTTAACGTTACGATATAAAGATAGTAATAATAATATAAACCGCGTGCATAAAATATTTAGCTTTTCAAGCGAAATAAATTGATTTTTAGAAAAAAACTACTTTTAATCGAGAAATTAAAATACATTGCACAAAATTTTAATTTTACCAACTTTCCACCCTACAATTTACACCCTACTTCTTTTAAATAGGATGTAAATATAAAGTTTTAACAGCCAATTGAATGTCAGTTAAAAATAATGTGTGCGCAGGAAGTTAACGTTACCATATAGAGATAGTAATAAAAATCTATATATATAAAACAGTTCCGTAACTGACTCATTCATTCATTCATTCATTCACTGACTGACTGACATACAACGCACAGACCAAATCGCTGGACCTAAAGGGCTGAAATTTTGCATGGCGATTCTTCTAATAGTGTAGGTGCACTAAGAAAGATTTTTGAAAAATTCTTCTTAGATTTTTTTAAATTAAATTTTTAATCTGTTTTTGTAACTTTTTTCAAGTTTGCATTAAAAATAATAATTTGAGGGTTGTAAAATTTATATCACGAAAAAGATCATAAAAATTCCTTTAAAATGAAATTCTTTTCGCATCTTTACCTCCATTTTCTAATTTTTGGTGAATTTTTAAAGATTAATTTTTACAATTTAATTTATTAAACGCTGATCATGTGATTTCTTTATCTGGTACTTTAAATAAATTTATCGTCACATAACAACGAAATAGACACAAAAAAAATTAAAATAGTGGCGCCATCTACTGTACCCTTGTGAATCGAGAGTTGTTGGTTATTTATTAATTAAAAATATTGGAAAGTTCTTGTGGATTTGTAAATATACATGTGGTAACAGTTTTAAAATTTATAAATTATCAACCTACACAGGTGATAATTTATCCGGCGTTGCCCAGGATTTTAAGAATGTTTGTTAACCAAAATCAATTTAAAAACTACACACAGTATAAATATCATAGAATAAAAAGCATGTGAAATGTTATACACATGAATAAAAAGAAAACCCAACATAAAAAACCATAAATTTACAATAATTTCTTCAGAATTCAGCTAGATTTAGCGTTTCATCATTGGAGCAAAAAAACCATGAAAAGTAAAGCATAAAATATATACATTTATAATAAACCACTAAAAGCTGAAAAGGAAAAATGTCAAATTGTCTTTAGGAAAGTAAAGCTGAAAAGTAAAAATGTCAAATTGTCGAATGTTTGTTAACCAAAATCAATTTAAAAACTAAATACAGTATAAATAACATAGAAAAGAATTAGCCTTTATCATTGGAGCAAAAATTCCTGAAAAGTAAAACATAAAATACATAAATTTATAATAAACCTACCAAAATCCATTAAAAAAATAAACACAGTATAAATAACATAGAAAAAAAAGTATACGAAATGTTATACACATTAATAATATGAAAAATAAAATAAAATAAAATAATAATTTTTAAAAATAATAAAATAAAATAAAAATAATTTAAAAAAATAATAAATAAAAATAATAATAATAATAATTTAAAAAATAATAAAATAAAAGCTGAAAATACAGGTTTAGCAAAATCTGCACGATCTGTATTCGAACCCGCTTCGTGTAGTGTAATAAATGAACGCTCTTACCGAATGCGCCACAATAACATGCTGGAGTGTTGTGTAAATAGGAGAATATTTGTACTAAAATTACTGGAAAGTTGCTATGGATTGGTGAATATACATGTATTTATGGAGTAAGAGGAGTTTTAAGTTAGAAATAAGTTAGCAGGATAGAAGCTTAGTCTTTAACTCTTCAATAGACACAAAGACATAAGCGAGGGGGGTTGCAGTAGCGATTAAAAATGATCTTGTGACACTTAGCGTGGTTGATTCGAATTTTCCATCGCGTGTGATAGTGTCAATATGCCGTTGGATCCGATTTATTTTAGAGTATAAAATCTGACTTGAAAGATTATTATTTTCATTTATTATTCTGGCTTAATATGTAACTTGAAACTTTTTGATTTTCTTTATTTTTATCTTTTCGCTCGCTGTTCGCTTCAGCTAACCCTAACGTGGACGCCATATTCAGAGGGGTGATTCCACAAAGTGTAACATCTTACATTTAGTTTCAAAATTCTTGGTTTTTTATTAATTAAAAATCAACGGTAATTAATTTCGATTTTTGAAGTTCTTCAGACCCTCGGCTGTTTTTAAAGACGCCTGTATGTAAAATTTCACGATCGTTGCTCCTAAACTGTGGATTTCTATTCAATTACAGAGATACAAACATTCATTTTTATATATTAGATATATATATTTATTTTTTGGCATAAATTGCATACGTTGACCGTTGTATTTAATTTGAATGTACTCCGTAGCGAAGCGCGGGTTTTCAGCTAGTATATATATAAAACAGTTCCGTAACTGACTCACTCACTGACTGACTGACTGACATACAACGCACAGACCAAAGCGCTGGACCTAAAGGGCTGAAATTTTGCATGGCGAATCTTCTTAGAGTGTAGGGGTACACTAAGAAAGATTTTAAAAATATTCCTCTTAGATTTTCTTAAAATTGAATTTTCAAGATGTACCATTCTTTAAAGTTTGTACCATTTTTTAAAGTTTGCATTTAAAATGATAATTTGAGGGTTATAAAATTTATATTACGAGATAGATCACAAAAATTCCTTTAAAAATGAGATCTTTTCGAATCTTTACCTCCCTTTTCTGATTTTTGGTGAATTTTAAAAAAAATTTATTTTTTAAATTTAATTTATTAAATGCTGATCAAGCGATTTCTTTTTCTGGTACTTTAAATAAATTTATCGTCACGTGCATAACAACTAAATAGACAAATTTTTTTTTCTTGCTAATGCGGCAGACGATTGGACATTATCCAAAAAAATATTAAAATACAATAAAAGATATTATGTTCCTCAAACTGTACTGTATTAACTGTACTATATTCTTTAGTATGTCCTATTACTTCTTCTACATTATTTTGTCTATAAAAATATCCCTTACGATTTTTTTATAAATATATATTTATTTTTTTACATCAATTGTATACTTTGATCGTCGTATTTATTATATATATATATATATATATATATATATATATTTTGGCTTTAACTGCATACATTGACCGTTGTATTTAATTTGAATGTACTCCGTAGCGAAGTGCGGGTTTACAGCTAGTAAATACATGTGATGTTCTTTTTCAGTCAGATTGTGTCTTTGGGCCTGTTCACATAGGAGTCCGTTGCGTAGCGTTAAGAGAAATATGACTTTGAGACGAAAATAAACTAATCTTAGGCGTTAAACAATTTCATTGCTAATCGTTTGGAGGTTTGTCATTGGTTAAATATATTTCAATACTTTAACGCTCTGCAACGGACTCTTATGTGAACAGGCCCATTCTCTGTTGTAGCTTGTATATGTTTGACCTACTGTAAATAAATGTCTATTTTCCCGGTTCACCGAATTCTTTAACATAACACAGTTGCCTCTCTTAAGGCCTGTTCACATAGAATCAGTCAGCGTCAGCGTTGCTCGCATTGACATATTTTAAACCAATCACAGACTTTAAGAGGATGTAGGGCATTACAAAGTGTATTTTTAAATTTTTACCTCACACATATGAAATTTTGCATATATATTCATTTAAGTATAGCTACATTAAGCACTATATAAAATTTTATAAATACTTAATTTTTGTTATATTTCAAAAATTGAAATTAATTATTTTAAATGCTCCCTGCGATCCAATTTCTAACTTCCCCCTTTAATTTTGCATTTATGTTGTCTATAAATGCATTTTGAACAGACTTATGTATTACTTTGTGCTTTCATTGAATAGTTAATTTTTAGGAAATATTTTTATGTACTCTGAATTTTCGCGAAATTTTTGTACTGTTGTACACTTAAGTTAAACTTTGATAATATGAATTATTTCGAAACCTAAATCGAATACATAACTTTATTTTATGTATTAGATTATGTGTATTTATTATAAATTTCATAAAATTGCCTCAAAAATTATGACGCAAGGAACATTTCAAAGACTTGCAAACCTGGAAATTACTCATTCTGAGAAAAAACCATCTAAAAGATGTTTATTCACCTACCTTTAATACTTACATTCCTAAAATCCCCAAGTTTAAATTTTACTTTTCACTACATATTTCAAATGAATTTTATTCCAATATTTACATATTTTTAAAATATTAATAGCTAAAAAAAATTCCAATTTTTGTTCGATTTTTGGTAATTTGAAAGTCCACCATCTCCTTAAATGAAAATTTGATAATTTGAGTTTTTTTTATCTAACGAGGCAGGTATGGTCGTTTTATTAAAATATAACTACATTGATAAAAGTGGCAAAAATAGTAAGAAATATAAAGAGTTAATTATAACGAGTACCACATCTCAGGGAAAATTCACCTTTTATTACATCTGAAAAAAGAACTGGAATATATTTTTAACGAGAATTTGATTATTTTAAAACTATCCCATGAAATATACAGAGTAAGGCCAACACAATAGAGAACAAATTATATCACACTTCTATCATATATCATCGATACCTTTGTGTTATTAATTACAAAAGTTTGACAAATATTCTACCCGGAAACTTAATATTTTCAAAACCAGTTGAATGAAATGTGAATTACAATATGAATCCGGTATAGAATGGATCATAGCGTAATATTAACACGACTCCAATATTTTAATTTAACTAATTACGAAATGTTGAAAATATGCTTTGGACGAAAAATACATTTAAAAATTTGTAGTTTGAAATTTCCTAAATATTTTTAAACACGCGGAGGAAATTATATGGCACTGCAACGTAGCATTAAAATTAATATCGTGTTAAATGTGCAACAGCTAAGATATATTTTAAAGGAAGATGTCATTTAAAAAACTACCGTGCACAATAATGGAAAAATTGCATTCAGAAAAAAATTATACCATTATGTGAATCGGAGCCAAAATTTACATTTTTCATTTAAAACAAACTAGTTAAGTTATTATAAACGAATCGCATATATTTTCAAAAGTTTCTGGAAGAACTGTACGGAATAATCCATAAGCAATATGGTGCAAATAATAAAATTTAAAGACCAACGTAATATTAAAATCCACACTGAATTAAAATGAAACATTTAAGATATTTTTATACAAAAATCTGATACATTTTGGAAAACTTTTTAACATTTTGGAAAATTGTTTAAAATACACTGAGCAAATTACAGCACATTTGAACATAACATCGAAATTTACATTTTGTCAAACGTGAACAGTTAAGATATATTTCAAAGGAAGATGTTATTTAAAAAACTACTAGGCGAAAATGTGCACAATAATGTGAAAATTGCATTCAGCAAATTATATCATTTTGTGATTCAGTGTTAAAATTTACATTTTTCATTTAAAACGAAACAGTTATGCTATTATAAGCGAACAGCATATATTTTGAAAACTTACTAGAAGAAATATACCGAACAATCTAAAAGCAATATGATGCAAATCATAAAATTTACGCTGTATTAAACTGAAACATTTGATATATTTTTATACAAAAATTTGATACATTTTCGAAAACATTTTAACACTTTGAGAATTTTTATAAAACACACTGTGCAAATTACAGCACATTTGAACATAACATCGAAATTTACACATTGTCAAATGTGGAACAGTTAAGATATATTTCAAAAGAAGATGTTATTTTAAAAACTACTAGGCGAAAAATGTGCAGAATAATGTGAAAATAGCAATCAGCAAATTATATCATTTTGTGATTCAGCGTCAAAATTTACATTTTTCATTTAAAACGAAACAGTTAAGTTATTATAACCGAATAGCATACATTTTGAAAACTTTCTGAAAGAAATATACAAGACAATCTAAAAGCAATATGGTGGCAATCATAAAATTTCAGACACCAACATAACATCTATGATGTATTAAACTGAAACATTTGATATATTTTTATACAAAAATTTGATACATTTTGGAAAAGCTTTTAACATTTTGGAAAAATTGTTTAAAAACACACTTTGCAAATTACAGCGCATTTAAACATAACATCGAAATTTATATTTTCTGAAACGTGGAACGATTACGATACATTTCAAAGAAAGATTAATTGGCGAAAATTTGCACAATAATGTGATGATTGTAATCACCAAATTATATGATTTTATGATTCAGAGTTAAAATTTACATTTTTCATTTAAAGCGAAACTGTTACAACATCATAAAGGAATAACTGATATTTTCAAACCGTTTTAGAAGAAATTTATGGAATAATCTATCACAGTATAAAACAAATCATTAAATTTTTAGTTCAACGTCACATGAAAATCTTTATTGCGTTAAACTGAAACATTTGATATATTTTTATACGAAAATTTTGATGCATTTTGGAAAACTTTTTGTTATTTTGGAAAACTATTTAAGATACACTAAGCAAATTGCAGCACATTTGAATACAGCATCAAAATTTACATTTTTTCAAACATGGAAGGGTTGCGATACATTTCTAAGAGAGATTAATTGGCGAAAATGTGCACAATAATGTTATAATTGTATTCACCAAATTATATGATTTTATGATTCAGAGTCAAAATTTACATTTTTCATTTAAAGTGAAACAGTTAAAATATCATAAAAAAATAACTGAAATTTTGAAACCGTTTTAGAAGAAATTTACAAAATAGTCTATAACAGTATAGAATAAATCATTAAATTTGGAGTCCAACGTAACAGGAAAAATCTATATTGCGTTAAACTGAAACATTTGATATATTTTTATACAAAAATTTGATACATTTTGGAAAATCTGGATTACTTTTAAGTTTTGTCACGTAATAGGATATTTATCCAGAAAGAATATTTCGTCGAGTAACAGGATACTTATTTTCTTAAGAGGAAAAAAAAAGGAAAGCTTTCATTAATTGGAAGAAGAAATATATTTTGCACTACTGAGACCAAATTCAGAAAAGTATTAATTGAGCAATAGGGATATGTTCAGCTCTTTTGCGTGTGCAAAAGTATACTTTAATATGATACGATGTCTAATAAAGAAGAAAAATCAGATTAATAGGGGGAGTTCGTTCTATTTGCTTTCACATAAGTTGATTGTTTTTTTTTCAACTCAGCAGGCGTATTGTCTTTCAACTCTAGCCCATTAAGCAACGCAAAAATTCTTGTAATCTGAGCACCGTATAGAGCAGGGGTCGTCAACAGTTTGATACCTACCGCCCACTTTAGTGTCTTTGTCGAAGATAAAATGTCCTTTCCGCCCACCGTTGCCGTAGTAACTCAATTTAGCGGAAGAGTAATTGTTAGAGGTTAGAGTTTGTAAAAGCTCATTCGTTTCTCCCTCGTGCACGATTTTACTCGGAGAAGTGTCCAGTTGATTGTTATCTATATTCAAGGTGTAGGGATGGAATTCGAAAGATTCTTCTTGTTGTTACTTATGCCCTGTGGCCGGAGTATCCAGACCAGGTCCATATAGGTTTGTGGACTGAGGAGTACAATAGAACCACAAGGATCAGAGTCCTACCTGCTAGGTGCCACTTCAGTTTTGACGGAGCAACCCCCATGGTCAACATCTGGGAGGATTGTACTTTCTTCTAGCCTCCCTAACCTCATACAAGGACTTTTCAGTCCACGAATTTAATATCCTCATAAGGTACTTAATGGCGTCACAGGGATTCAGACTGAGCACCCTCCATGACGAAAGTCGACGCGCTACCACCAGGCTACCTAGAGCCGTGAAGTTCAAAAGTAAGTTGCAAAAGCATATTTTAAAATGCCAAACTCGTGAAGTTGTTAGCAACATATTCGCTTTACGGAAGAAGGACAAAGTTCGTAACAGCAGGTAAAAATCCTCACCGCCTACCATGAAAGCTTGAATTGTCCACTTGGGGGCGGTAGGGACCATGTTGCCGACCACTGGTATAGGCGACCCAACATCACCACCTGGTACCACTTTAGTTTATACCTAGCACTCGAAGGGATGCATCTGGGATAGGGGGCAGCTCGTACATTCCTTTCACCCCTTCAAATCCCACAGAGGGACTTCCAGCCTACATATTTTGCGTTCCCGCACTTGGCGTAGACACCAGCGTAATCAGTGACGCTTGTCGAGACTCGATCCGAGCACTTAAACCCGGGTACGATATTAATTGATTGAAAAAAATTAAATTTTTCTAATGCACTTAAAGGTTATTTTTAGTAATATCTATGCATTTAATAAAAAAATGCATATATTTACGAAATATATTCTATTTTTGAAATGTATGCACTCCTATTCAGCCTGATTAATACTTTTTTCTCTGACAAAACTTGAATTAATTCTTAAAACTTGGTTGTCGGTAATTAGGTTATTTTTGGGTTGTCTATATAAGTATATTCTACAACCTATGAAGATATAAGATACGAATTCTGACTGTTAGGATAAAGATAGAGTAATTTTGCAGAGGATTTCACGTTTGATCTCTGTTATTCCGTTTTACTTGTTCATGTGAATTTTATAAGTTTGAACCACGTTTTGAAATGGTCCAACAGATGTAAACAGTCTCTGAAACAACCGCTTTCCTCAATGTAATAACAACTGCACTTCTGAAACTAATGCATTTCAATTATTGCAAACGGCGTCAGCACTTTGGCATCGTACATGTGAGTTATATGAACTTATTCGTAATTATTTGGATTTTAAGCAAGGGGCTAGGCACTTGTTTGGAACCGTGATAATTGCAGTTTCAAAGTATCACGGTGTATTGTTTATTATTAATGGCATGTCGCAGGTGTTCCTAGTTTTGTGCGGATAATTAACATTGCTTTTGAAGCATGAAAATGGCAGATCATAACAATGAAACTTGAAACAAAATAGTCGAGGTTCGTCGTTTATTCGTATGGCGAAATCTGAGAGCCAAAATTGCATAGCGTGCTGATTTCACTTGATGCTAAATTTTAAAAGTAAACTTATACTAGTTGGTACACATCAAACCATGACAACTGTATAGTAAATAAATGTTCAGTAAAACCTCGTTTATCCGGCCCTCGTTTATCGGGATCAGATTTGTACAGATTATTTTTATTTAGTGTTCACATTAGATGATAATTTTTAACTATGATAGCAAGAACGTAACTACAAGTACGCCAAATATTCGCTTTTTGATTCAATGTACAGTTACTGCATAGATTGAACAATAAATTATCGTAATAAAATGTTTTTTTGTTGAGTTTAGGAATTCTTAAATAGACTTACAAATTCTTTGTTAACCTTTTCCTTACGGGGTGGATGGGATGGCATGTATCCCAAGAATTCGGACCCAAGAAGGAATATATATATATATATATATATATATATATGGATAAAATATGGACTGGATAAAATGAACGACACATACGGAAAAACGATAGATCCGAAAACTATCGATCGAGATTCCACTGTATATATATATATATATATATATATATATATATATATATATATATATATATATATATATATATATATATATATATATATATAAATATATATGTATATATATATAAACCCCTTAATGTCCGTTCTTACAAAGGGGGGATAAAATTTTCCGTTCTAAAGAGGGAGACCGAAAAATGGGCCCCGTAACCTAAAGGTGAAGAAGTGGTGTGAAAAGTTATTTTTATATTTTTCAATGTCTTGTAAACAATACTATGTAATTTTGTTGAAAAACACAGCTTTTTATCGTAATAAACGGTAAGTCTGCTTAGTTAAGGATTTTGTTTTGCTTATTACCCATATTTCCCGTATTATACGGATTGAGTATGGTCCCAGTTAGTCCGGATAAATGAGGTTTTGCTGTACTAATACAGAAATTATACGCAACACATCATTGCCAAATGTTGAAAATCATAATATTAAGAATAGAGAAATACACTTTGAAAAACTACTATTGCACCAATAAAAAGAAATGTGGTTACTCAACAGCGCAAAATAAACAATTTCTACCAGTTTCAATTCTATATCTCACAAACATAATTAAAAATAAAAATGGCCGAGAGAGAGCTAGAGAGATTCCCCGGAACAAACAAATTAACGTGTGTATGCTAGGGATGCGACATCGATGTCGATGTTTTCAAAACATCGATGTTCTAAACATCGATTTATTGAAGCCGATGATTTTTTAACATCGATGTTTTGTGTTCGATGTTTTACGTCGTCTCGATGTTTTTTTAATGAAAAAGTACCATAATAAAAAAATTTACCACGTAGCATAATTTTCACACGCAGTAAATGTAAGTCTGAATTCTGAAAAGGACGAATACAAAATGGGGAACGATTGTTTAGCAAACAGACAAATGGCAATCAACAACCAATGAACCAATCAGAGCATTTGGAATGTTCCTGACACTCCAGAACCTTCCATGGGGTTTTATTTTATAAATAGTATATACACGAGAGCAGCCATTTAAGCTTTTTTGTTCTGGTTTTATATAAGTTAACGTTAATATTATTAGTAAGATGCCTCCCAAAGTACCGTTTAGAAATATTTTTGCAAAAGCTCTGACAAATTGGCGAAATGCAGTATTTGCCTTAAGTCCCTCAAAACTTCTGGCAATACCACGAATGTATCTGGACATTTGAAGGCAAAACATGGCGATATTTACAACGAGAATTTTGAGTCATCAATGTAGTCCAATTCAAAAGCAACCAAGTTTTTGTCATTTGTGTCAGCCCAATCACAGAGTAAAATTAAATCACCCCCCCCCCTCCCCCCACGACTAACCGAAGTAACATTAATGTTACAGGTTACTAAACCAGTTTTAAAAAATGGATGTTCTAAAACATCGATGTTTCAAAACATCGATGGTTTTTGGGCGATGTTTTATTATCATCGATGTTTTAATATTGAATATCGATGTTTCAAAACATCTATGTTTTGTTATCGATGTCGCATCCCTAGAGTATGCGGCCTCGTGATTAGTCAGTATCTAAAGCCAGATTTTAACATGTCACTGAGCATACTCAGAAACAAATTAATGTCTTTATGCGGCCTCGTGCTTTGCGAGTATCTAAAGCCATTTTTAAACATGCCACTGAGCATGCACAGAAAGCAAATTTTAATTGTAAATTATCACTAATTAATAGAAATTGTGGTTGCAAAAACCAAATTTGACACATCTATAGATTAAAATCTTTCGTTTAAGACCAAAATGAAGTAAACTGATACAGTAGTTGTCTCTCACGACTGCCCAAAGCATCGTCTTAGCAACTTAAATATATAGATCGTTTGAATCCCATGATCTGATATATAGTATATGACTTTTAAATGCTGTACTATTTTCCCAATCTAATAAGCTTAAAAGGGACAAGAAATCTTCAACTTTTTTAAAATTTTCAATATTTTACTCTATACACAAAATGAGAACAATTAATATTATTTTCTACTACATTGAAGACACTGAGAATTCACAAATAAGTATTTTGTAGAAGAATTAGACCTGTTTTTCAAAAATCTTCAAAAATGCTAGCATTTTTCAAAATGCTCCACGCATTTCTTCCAATTTCTCCCAAATTTCTCAGGATTGAGAATTGAAGTGTTTGCCACAAAATTTTGCGTCATTAAAGTCGAATCTTGACAAGCGCCATTAAATACTTCAATATCCAGGCCTGCTATAAACACGTTAAATCCGTAGACCAAACAGTCCTACTATGATGTCAGTGGGTAAGAGAAGGTACGAGCCCCCAAGATGTCGCCCTTGGGGGTGCTTGATCAAAATTCAAGTGGCACCAAGGGATTAATGTTGACTAACATGTATGGGTTTCCGAGAAGAACAGTAGTCAACATTTTCCGAGATATTCAGTGCGAATGTCTCCGTATAAGCAAACATACAAAGAAACAAACATACTTTCAATTTAACGAAAAACGATAAGAAAATCGATTTTTATTTCAAGTATACTTTGACATCGCTACCATAATGCGCATAAGTTTCTAGACATTTTGATAATTACAAGATCAGCAAACACGCTTTACATACTTATGCCTTTTTATAGATCATCGAATACTTTTATGACTTTTTTCCGTTTGTAGACTTTAGAAAAGTCACTACGTTTAAAATATTAAAAATTAATAGGTGTCCAGGAAACGATATCATTATTTTCTTTCGTAATAATCAGGATCTGTTTGAAAAAATTAAGGATGAATTTTTCGATAAAAAGAAAAAAAAAGAATTTTTAAAAATGAGAGCCACGAAATTAAAGATTTAAGGGGATTTATACTTTAAAATGATTTTTTTTCCTACCCAGATTTGGAGATTGCATTTTTTCCTTTGAACTAATTGACTTACCAGAAAATTAATCCCTAATGTTATAAAAAATACACCAGTGAACAATTTTATTGAAAAGGATTGAAAAATTTTAAATATTTAAAAAGAAAGTATTTTAAAATTTCTCAAACTAAAAAAGCTAGAAATTTTAAACTCTTTGTACATGTTAAGAATTATAACATTTTTCTTGCGAAAAACACTTTGTTTAATAACATCATTTTATGTAATCGAAAAAGTCGAAAAAAAACCCCAGAAGAGAGTTTTTTTTTAAAGGAACTTAATCTTCTAGAATAGTTAAGATTGAACTTAAGAAATTTCTCTTTGTAAAAAATTTCTTAACTTTAAAGTGCTTTAGCTCGCATGATAGCATATGAAATACATAGAAGTGTATTTCCCCACACACACACACACACACACACACACATACATATGTGTGTGTGTATGCATATATATATATATATATATATATATATATATATATAAATAATGGATATGAGGATTTAATCCTTTTAAACTTCAGGAAAACAAAAAGTAAAATCATTCTAGTTAAAGACCCTTTTTAAATTTACTGAAGTTTACATTTAATGGCGTGGAAATTTTGATAAAAGTGTTCTTTACTTCAAATTTTTAACGATTTTTCTTTACCCCGTATTAAAAAATGTTAATCCTTAGGCAATAACGTTTGATGATATTCTTCATCCATTGATCAACAATGAGGTACCAACTTGCTTTTTAAAAATTTAGCCGACATTTTCTCATCATACTGACAAAAAAACAAGTAGAAAAAAATGATGCCGTCAAATAGTCATTGTCAGTATACAATTAAACGACACACAGAGAGTCTAAATTTCTAGTGAAATTATTTGATACATTACATCTATACAATAAATTGCATTTATACAATAAAGGAGTAACAATTAACTAGTATTCAGATATTAATGCTAATTATCTCACCTGAAAATAGCAGTTTTAGAATGTAAAACAAGCGACAGATTTTATTTGAAAAGAAAATAAGACATTTAAATTAAATTGGTTTTAATCGATTACCGTTCTTGTGTGATATGAAGTGCAAGTTTAACCTTTAGCTTACTGGGGTCATTTTTTCGATTCCCTCTGTCATACCCCCTGTGTAAGAACAGCCATTAAGGGATATATATATATATATATATATATATATATATATGTGTGTGTGTGTGTGTGTGTGTGAAGAATTAATTAAGGGAAGGAATAATTAAGTTAAAATTTAAAGGGGGCTTCAGGATAGATTATTTTCGTGGCGCCAAAAGCCACTAGTCTTCATATTCCAAGTCGCATTGAGCGTGAAAAAAGGGTTTTTCCCCGTTTCGGAGAATGACCTCAGTTAACAGAAGTGGATTGAACTTCCATCGGGGAATTTATTTTTAGATAATGTACATGGTTGGGCGTGAAAACAAGCTTCTAGAACTTTCCAGGTGGGGCTCTGCGCATGTGCCATAAGGGTAGACGCGCTGTTAGACTAGAATTGCGTTGACCTAGAATTACGCAGAACGCGGGATAAAATCGGTGATGGTGGACGTGCGTTCGCTGGGTCCCCGAATTTGAAAATGGCGAGCGCTGAAACGTGCAGATTTGGAGTGTGGTTTAAATGAAATGGAAATGAATAAACTCTACTTAATTGGAACGATGCTGAGTATTTTTGAGTATCTGCCTTCCCTCGATGCCATGGACTTTTAGCGAGAAGACTACAATTTTGATGTTATAGCAGGCAAACCCAACGCCTGTCATATATATATATATGTATATATATATATATATATATATATATATATATATATATATATATATATATATATATATATATATATATATATATATATATATATATATATATATATATATATATATATATATATATATATATATATATATATATATATATATATATGTGTGTGTGTGTGTGTGTGTGTGTGTGTGTGTGTGTGTGTATATTCATTCTTGGACCCGTAAGGAAAAGGTTAAGAAGCCACTTGAAACCCATATTTTTCATGTCAATTTCTGGTTTATATTTACTATCTCACCTAACACAAGCCAACAAGGGGGTATTAGGGTCTGGGGTGTCATTTCCTTTTATAGCCGGACCGCTTTGTTAGTCACTAGTGACACACTTACAGCACAGCAGTAAGTAGATGACATTCTGTGACCCGTTATGTTGCCGTTCTACTTGTGCCAACCTAGACTTACATTTCAACAAGATAATGCCCGGCCGCATACGGCACGCGTTGCTGTGAATTGACTTCGAAGCTTGCCGAGCACTTGCTTTTCCACTTAAGTCGCCCGATCTCTCCCCAATAGAGCGCATTTGGGACATGATGGGAAAGCGATTGCAATTATCTCGGATGTGTCCGATTTAGCCCGGTTGGGGGAGACAAGTTTGGCAAGAATTCTCGAAGGACCATCCGGGAACTTTATCAATGTACGCCATGTCTGGTTTCAGCTTGCATCCAGGCCAGACGTATACCAACGCCGTATTTGCTTCCTCACTTTGTAACGAGGAAACTGTGGGATAAATCATTCAATTGTTCTGAAATTTTAATCGTTTTTTTCTGTGCATGTTCTTCACATCTAACTTTTGTCGCAATCGGACAACTTCTTGGTGATTCGAGTTTTTATTATAGTGTATTTTTGATATATTATACAGGGTGTCAAAAAACAGGGCGTCTTAAAAACCCTTGACACATTTTAAAAATTTATATAAAAAAATTATTTATGGTAGGTAGGGTTTATACAAAAACCGACTTTTTGAAAAACCGGTTTTCCAATTGCAGATTTCCAAAAACCAGTTATAGCCGGTTTTCAAATTTTTGTCAAAAAAAAAATATGTAGGGAAAATATTTTATTTAAGTTATATAAAATAGCAAAAAACGAAATCAATATCAAAGCCAAAATACAAAAAAAATTTAGGATTACACATTACTTCCACAAAATAACGAAAACTCAAACAAAAATTTGAAATTTCAAATAATATTTATATTTATCTCACTAATTTTAATTTCTCCTAAGAAAATAGGATTTTAAAAAACATAAAATATCCATTGAACGGTAGCTAAGTCTTGTTCTTATTTTGGGCACAATATTGCCTGAAATTGAAAATACTCGTTCACTAGCTACTGAGCTTGGTTTTATAGTTTTCAGGGCATCAAATAACAAATCTAAGTTTTTGGTTCTTTTATTCGTTGCCTCAAATAATGATAATTTAGCTCTCAGTGCCTTCGGATATGTAAGTTTTTCTTCAGGATCTTCGAGAATCTTGTGAATTTATTTTTCCATGGTTCCTTTAAAAAAGCATTACTCTGATGAGTAGTTTCTTCGATATTCTATACAATATCTTTCCAGATAACTATAACAACTTTATATTTTTGTTTCCAGTTTTCCCTTTACAAAATTAAGCGAACCTGTCGTGACTCGTGACGGATTTCACATATGTACTAACATAAAATAAGTAGGTTAGGCACGTCTTTTCCACGTGCGCAGTGCACAATGCACAAGCACTGGCCAACGCAACTCGCAACGTTGAAAAAATGTGTCTGCTGCCCGTTGCATAGAATGAATAGCAAATCAAATAAGTTAAAAATTAATTTTTACATAATAATTTGAATTTTTTTTAAACCGGTTTTCTTAATTTAAAAACCGGTTTTCAAAAGTGACAAATTTATTTTAAAAACCGGTTTTTAAAACCGGGTTTGAAAAACCGTCAAACCCTAATGGTAGGATCTAGAAATTCATATACCTATTACCTTTTATATTAGAGTTTTTTATTATAGTCCATAAATTCCAATATGTGTTCCTTTTGTGGCAAGGAGAATATCCAGTCGTTAATCCATTTCAGCCCATGTGCGTTCCAAAATGGATTCCGTAACACATGAAATTGCAGCCATTATACGTTCATAGTACGCAATATTTTACGCAGCCATTATACGTATACCCATTATACGTCAGAGTTCTTTAATACTGTCGTCTTTTGCCGAATAAACTATGTCTTTGACAAATCCCCAAAGAAAAAAGTCAAGAGAAGTGATGTCTGGAGATCGAGGCGGCCATTGGATGGGACCATCTCGTCCAATCCAGCTGTTTGGAAATTCCTCATTTAAAAATTCTCGTACAATCATATCCCAATGAGGCGGTGCACCGTCATGTTGCCAAATGATTTTGGGATGTAAATAAGAAAATTGTGGGACAGTGAAATAGCCGTTTACAGCTTTAGCTCTTTTACTACTTCTGCTTTCACGGAACAACTAGCGCCCTCTGTTAAAATTTTTTGGCACAGAAAAACTGTAATATATGAGGTAACACATCTGTAAATTTCCAGTTCCTACTTTGTATACTTTTTTATATAAATTTTTAAAATGTGTCAAGGTTTTTTTAGACACACTGACATATATATTTCTTGTCAATAAACTATTTTCACATTGAACTGAATGCATTACAAGGCTACATATAGTACTTTATTATTGAACATATTGAAATACATATATTTCAAAGCAATATACCGTGTTCTTATTGAAAGGTTAACCGATATACTATATTTACATTTATTCAACATTATAAGGGTTTTAAAGTTTTAGGACTTACAAATTTTATCTTAAAAACCGTTTGAAAGCAATTGGAAACACAAACATGATTAGTATACAACCGCATGTAATCACACATAAATATTAATGCAAGCGGATTAGGAATTATGAAATATTTAAACTCCAATTGAATATTTGACTAACATTAAAGCTCCATTTCGAGATATTAGTTCAAAGATGATAGGAAAGCTGAATAGGGTAAGTTCGATTGAGTTTGAATTTAAATTCTAAAGACTTATTCACTGGGAACGTTTTCGGTAGAAGTAGAAACCGATGCTGTTCAGTAAAGGTTGCTTTTAGATGCATTGTATCAATTCTGAAGTAATTAACGTATCACTGGAAAGCCACGGATATGCTTTATTTAAATTTCTAAAGTTTTACATCTCTGTAAATTAAGTCAATCGGTGTGGTAAGCCTATTGTGGTATTTTATAAATATTTTAATATATTGTTATAACATATTGCCATGATATGTAGGTTTAATTAAAAAAAAATTTTGGTCACAAGTTGCTTTGGGTTGATCTAAACACTCTCAGATGAACTGCCTTCAAGTCCGCGCCGACAATATGGGAATTGACAGAACTTTGAACCAGTGGTCCATACTGGTTGGTTGGATTTGGTTTTATGGCGCGAGGGCAAGCTGCGCCAACCATACAATGTTCAGATAAAGACAAATACGAACAAAGTTATTTAAAACAATGTTTCGAATTAATTAATAAAATACAATAAAAAAGTATACCCCCCCCCCAAAAAAAAAAAAAAAAAAAGAAATGATATGATCTAAAAGCAATGAACATGTATAAATGAGGATAAAATCTAAAAAGACAATAAGATTGCAAGATACCAACGTTTGAGGAGGCATAGCCCCATTTCCTTTGCAAAAATGCTGGGTCTGCCTTCTGCTAATGGGGTGCCCCACTCTTTAAAGCATATGGGCATCGGTTAGGAACTTGATGGGATTAATTCCCATGAAGATGTCTTAACTAGTGTAATAAAAATCTCTGAGATTCCGGCCCTCATCAGACAATTAGCTCTAGAGACTATCCATAGAATCCCTCAATCTTCTTTGAAGATATATACCGAGAAGATATATACCGAAGATATATACTTCTTTGAAGATATATTGGGGAACTTCTGGTAGTGGAGTGCACATACCAACTCCTACCGGTGCTGTGGAATTTCATATTAAAAATCCAGATTTCTGTTCGGTTTTTAGAGCAGAGCTTATTGCTATCAAGAGGGGCTTACAATATGCGTATCGAGTTGAGGATCAGTTGCACGATGTCTGGATTTTAACTGATAGTCGTGCTTCAATTCAGCATCTCTCTAATTGGACTATTATTGGGGACCAGACTAGTTCGGACATCTTAGATCTTCTTGACCGGCTTTCTTCTGGACACACTATCCATTTTCAGTGTATCCCTTCCCATGTTGGGATTGACGGTAATGAAAGGGCCGAATTTTAGCCAGGGCTGCTGCTGAGGAGTGCGTAAGCCCTTGTGGGGCTCTTACTTTTAGCGAGATTTACTCCCTTAAAGGGACAGTGGACCTTCAAACCTAACTTTTTTTTGTTTTGAATGGATTTGCTTGAAATTTGAATATGTGATTAGTACCATAGATACGTAAAAGTGGTTAAAATTTAATGATAAAAGGAAATATTAATAATTTATGAATTATGAATTATTAATTATATCAATAATTGCCGTAATTAAATATGTTCCATGCGCATTTCTTTTGCATATAATATGGTAATTTTTATTTACAGAATACCTTATAGAACTAACAATGGAACTTATTGCTTATTATAAGCATTCATTAAGAACATAAACAGAAAAAAATAATAACAGTGAAAACACCCTTTTTATTACGCAAAATGCCTATAGATCATATTTTCAAGTACAAAATTTAGAAATTCTGAGCTACGAAGCATACTTATTTCAATAAGATTTATTTGATATACAGATAAGTATATAAAACTTAAGTTTCAAAGCAATACGATAATTAGAAATGCGCCTGGAGCAGTTTGAATATTCGTATGACATGAAAATTTTTATTTTGAGAAAAGCACATTTAAAGTTATTGCTATTAGTAACCACATAATATCTAAATTAAATACAAATGCCTATAACTAGGAAAGTAATCACAGAAATTAAAAATTCGTTTTTCAACACATTCCTACGCGTCCGTAGTTTCACAATTCAATTAAATAAAAAAATCGAATTTTTCGACGAATTTCACAATTTTGAAAGTCCACTGTCCCCTTAAGAAGACAGAACTAGACCATCTTTGGACAACTCCTCCTAACCGCCCATGGTACTTTGGAAGAAGTCCCGGTGGGTTTTTCCAGCTCAAGCCTAGAAAATATCAACAGCTTTAACGCGCTTCATGAGTGGCCATATTAGAGCACTCACTTTTCGGCAGGGTCAGAAGATCTTCCCGGTGTGTCACTGGCGATGTGCTCTGCCGACATGGCCAAACCCTGCCCATCTTTTGCCTTGTTTGGGTTTTACAAAGGACGAGGTCCTTCGGGACCCTGTAATGTTTTTTGACTGTTTAGAAATTTTTGGTTTCATAGAGATTGTCTAGCCTTGCTAGACAATCTCCATAGGGAAAAAAAAAAGATTGCAAGATATAAAATTTAAAAAGCTAAATCTGAGAATAAAACCCAGCCGTGTGTAAAAAGTTAAAAAGCTTGAGATGGGGGTACTCCTCTACTAAGATATCCAGACTAGGAGAATAACATTTATAAAATTTAAAACAAATAATTTTAAAACCTTCACAGCTAGTTAAAATATGTAAAATGGTAAGAGGGCAAGTGATCAATTATACATGATAACTTCTTACTGTATCATGCATATTACTGGGCAATATAAGCGATCTTTAATGATGACATTCAACTACCTTAATGCTAATTAGTTGCCCATCGAGGCCAGTAATTAAGCTTGAAGTGTTCAATTAAAGCAAACACTGTTAAAAGCACACCCTTGAAGGAGTTTCCTATTCCTCGCTCAATACTCCTTTAGAAATTTACGTAACATACAATTAGGACTCTATTATAATGTTCCTCTTATAGTACTGTCATTATTATAACGAAAATTAACCTAATCCCTTCTTTTGTTGTAACAGCTTTACAATGGATTACTCAAGATATGAATTAAGCAAAGCTCTCCTCTTATCTATAAAATTTATACCACGAGAAAGGTCATAAAAATTTCCTTTAAAACGAAATTTTTTTCGAATCTTTACCTTCATTTACTGATTTTTAGGGAATTTTTAAAGATTAATTTTTAGAATTTAATGTATTAAATTCTGATCACGAGATTTCTTTTCTTTTTGTGATACTTTAAATTAATTTCGCATCACGTGCATAACAACGAAATAAATTGACAAAAAAATATTTAAATACACTAAAAGATAAAATTTAACCTCTAGACTAATTGAGATGGAAGTTTTTAAGCATCTAATTCAAATTAGTATGTTTTATGGATATTAAATTAAACCTGTATATAAAACATTTCCGTGACTGACTGACAGACCTCGTATAGACCAAACCGCTGGACCTAAAGGGCTGAAATTTCGACAGTCGATAGACACTGTCTGTGATTCAGATGAGGCCATTTACTATCCAGTAGAGTTTTTAAATTCCCTTAAACCACTGGGTCTTACATATCATATGCTCTCTTTGCGGAAAGGCACAACCGTAATGCTCCTTTCGAAATTTAAAACCACCGAAATTGTGTAATGTCACTAGACAAAAAGTCAAAGCCCTGCATAAAAATTTAATAGAAGCCATTATTTTAACCGGGTGTGCTCAAGGAGAAAAAGTGTTCGCGTCATGCATTTCTTTAATACCCAAAGACCTCCCCTTTGACTTTAAGAGACTACAATTACAAAGTATGCTACGCCATGATGATAATTAAGTCTCAAGGCCAAACTTTAACCCCTTAACCGGTTTACCCGTACAGCGTACGGGCATCGATATTCTGTTTTCCTCTTTTCGTTTGCACGTGGTTTTAGTTTGTAAATACACGTGCAATCGAAATAACTAATACAAAGCTTAGTACAACTATTTTTAACAGATATAATTGCTTGTCCATTTCATTTAAATTCTTTTTACCCGGTTTTTCTGTATTAAACGGAAGCTCAGGAATTTTTGCTTTGTGGAATTTTTGTTCTACTGCTTGCAACGCTTGTGAATTCAAAGCACTGCATTTTTAAAAAATTATGTATGAAATAAACGACGAAAATACTTTCCTGTTAGATGATGGACTGAATTCTGATTCAGATTCGGAACTGTCTTCTAATAATCTGGATTATTCTTCAGATTATTATTTATGCCCTGATTGTGACGTAGGACTTCGTATTACACCGTGCTTCAAATTGTACCACACAAAAAAATACTTTTGAACAATTTTGAAAAGTGTAAACTTCAAATTTTAAAGTAAGTATGAAAGACATTTTTGTAAGATCTGTTAAACATTCTTCATTGCATGTAGAGTTTTCTTGCAAAAAGCAAACATTAAAGGGGTTTATTCTTTGCAAAAAGCAAACATTGAAGGGATTTTGTATTGCAAAAAGCAAACATTAAAGGGGGTTTATCTCTTGCAAAAAGCAAACATTGAAGGAGTTTGGTCTTGCAAAAAGCAAACATTTAAGGGTTTTCGTGTTCCAAAAATTTAAAATAAAAATAGTATAAAAGCATTAAAAGTGAAATTTAATAAAAAATTCTTTCGCTTTCTTATTCTATTAAGTATGGTGTTTAATTATAGGCAACAAAAAAATATGCCTTTTTAAGCAACATTTCTAGTAAAAAAATTGACCAGTTAAGGGGTTAAAAAACGTTGGCGTAGATTTAAGAGAAAATTGTTTCTCCCACGGTCAGTTTTTACGTAAGTTGCTCACGTGAAAGCTCGTCGACGAGTCTGGTAATATTAGTTCCACCCAATGAAGATACAAAAAATATTGTTTATAAGGAAATCATCTAAAAAGCAATTTCATTATGTTTTCATTATAATTATCCTAAAATGTACTCTGTAGCGAAGCACGGGTATTCAGCTAGTCGTTTATTAATTAAAAAACAAACAAATGACTTTGAAGATGAAATTAAGTTTATATTTTGCTAACACATGAAAATGTAAACATCTTCATGTTATTTAAATTGGCCTTTTATATTTTACGAATGTGTCATCATCGATATTATGTGCATAAAAATGTAATTTTTCTTCCACGTCTCAAACCATTGTCGAGGACTCCTTTTACAAATATGTCTGTTGATCAAAAGAAATATTTTTAATCTCTCTTTTTGCAAAAGGACAACTGATGAATTCGAGGAAAATCAGGAGGGAGAGAAAAGCAGAGTTGAGAGGAAAATAAATCTGTCTGAGCCCGAACTGTAGGGCTACCTTTACACAAACTTGGGGCGTGGCCCGGGACTGAGCAGACCCTCTAGTCAGCAGCCGTTCAAAATAGACTATCAACTGTAAGGTCTTGTTCACATTTCTGCCGGAGGTTTCCTTCGTCAGAGCCGAGAATCTTCACATGACCTGTGATTGTTTTGACATATCACGTGGTCGTTGCTTTCAGCTCTGTGACTGGTTAAAATTTTTAACTGATGACGCTATGCTTCTCTCCGGAAATCTCGCTCTGTTTTATCCCATGTTTAGCATCATATGATCTCATTCCAAAATATAAATCAACGCAAACAAGCAGATTTATTCATAAATTATTTATACGCCAGTTATAATGATAGTTACTGTCCCGAACATCCTAGCGGTTAGAAAACCGGGAGTCGGTACTGAGGGAGCTCGGTTCGAGTCCCGACTAAATGCTCTCGGGTCTATTCTTTGTTAAAAAATTTAGGCTGAAAATGTCTTTCTTGAGGTTTTTCCGGGTGGGAGTAGGGTACGACCCCCCCTCCCCAGATGTTGCCCCTGAGGGTGCTCGGTTTAAATTGTGGCACTGGGTAGAAGTTTATAGAGATTCTAAGCTCACTTCTACCAAGACCTGGGTGTATATAATTTGAAGTGTCACTCTATCTGAATTTGAAACAAACACAGTTTATACATGAAACAATGTTTATTGAATTCGTTGCACATATAATTGGCTTTTACAGCAATAAGCATACGTACACTTGTACGGAATATAAATACAGCTTTCAAGAACAATATATTTTCTATACTCACGAACAGTAAGTCAAACCAGCAGTACTGCCATGTAAACTTCTGGCCCGCTAAGCACTAGCGCAGGATAACACCTTTTCAACCTTAACAACCTAACCTCCCCTTTTCATTAATGACGCTGCGTGGTATTTATACTAAGCGCGTATGCCGAAATTAGCATATCTAAAGCAGCTTCTTTAATTCACTCAAAAGTTCGATTCTTGTGAATCGAATCTTGTGTATACGCTACACTGGCCTCCCTCGAAAAAAAAATTAGGTAACTGAGGTCTGAACGGCTTCAGTTAACTAATTGAAAACGCTTGCTGGTCTGACTTTTTACATAATGGGTGGCAAAGCCAAAAAACCTTCCACACGTTGTGTGGGGGAAAAACGCCACTACCATTTTACAAAACTAACCCCGAAGGGTCCAGGTGACACCATCACACAGTGGATTTGCAGAGTTGCGGATACTGGGCTGGCCAACTGCGCCCTAAAAAACTTATTTTAGTTAAAATTGTCAACACAATTGCACAGCATGACATTTCTTGACTGTTTGTATCTGCTCTCCCCCAATTTATAATGCACATGTGTCATGATTTGTGAAGTTAGTATATTAGTGGTTAATTGGTATATTGTGCAGTATGTATTTTTTTCCTAGTCACTACATGTCCCCTTCAAAAATTTATAAAACAACAGTATGCCGTATTTTTTTTCAGTGGCTCACCCCTTCCCCTCAAAATGTTTACACAGTATATACACTTGGGAATTTCAAACCAATTTGGTTCGGTTTTATTAAAGGGTGGGAGTTAGAATAAGAAAGTTGATACAAGACTTGTTCCTCATGAATGCAGCAACTTCCTTGCACCAGTCTGTCCAATCCGTGGAACCTCTCTTGACGGTCGCAGTCCTAGTAAAGGGGTTCGTTGACCGTGTGGGCATCCTTCGTGCAGCAGGTCGTTGGTCCTGAGGCGCTGGTCCGGCTTGACGATGGACAGGAGGTCTCTTGGGAGGAGGATCTTGTTGGGCGGCAGAGATCTTTCGTTTCCTTTGCGTCTGCTTCCCCCGCTTGCGTGGATGTTCGAACGGCTGAGAGTCAGGCGCCGACGATGGAGAAGTCATGGGAGTCTTTCTTTTAACTCCTGACCGGGGTTCCTGTGCAGGAGTGGAGCTGCTTCCCTCTTGCAGGTTATCACCGGAATCGTGAGTAGGGGGAGGACGGTCTTCGTTGGTGACCCCCGAGGGTCCAGCATCTTGTGAACCTTGTGAACCTTGTTGCACTTGATTTGAAAACAGGGTATAGTCTGCATGGTTTATATACCTCTTAATCTGGTCTAAATTTGCGGGAACTTGCTGTTGGCCTTCTTGTAAGGTAACCACTGGGCCTGCTACCTTTTTTATTTGGTACGGACCTTGAAATTTCGGGCAAAATTTCCCGACTATGCCTTTACTGGCGTTAGATAGTGAGTGGGTGGCTTTTAAAACCCATTGCCCAACTTCAAATTTCTCCTCCCTACGATTTTTATCGTAGTATATCTTCTGTTGCTTCCGCATCTGGTCATTAACTTGCTTGACCTCGCGAAGCATCTCCTGAATATCAGCTAGTTGAAATTGAGGCGCTTGCCCCGGTACGAAGAATAGACTGTCTAAAGGGATGATAATCTTTCTGCCTAGAAAAACTTCGGCAGGTGTTTTGGCTGTCGAGTCGTGGACGGCCGAACGTAATGCAAACGCAAACTGCTGTATATGTTGATCTCATGTTTTATGATTGTTTTGTATAAATGCCCGAATCATTTTAACTACATTGCGATTTACCCGCTCCGCAATATTCGACTGTGGTCTATAAGTGACCATTTTTGCATGTTTTATTTGAAGCCTGCGACACAGGTCCGTGAAAACTTCGCTGACAAACTGAACACCGTTATCGCTAATAATTTTTACAGGGGCACCATATCGCAAAACATAATTATGTGTAAATGCATCAGCAACTGCTTTGGCTGAGGCTCTACGCAGGGGTATAATTTCGGTCCATTTTGAAAAATGGTCGACTATTACGAGTAAGAACCTGTATTTTCCACTTGCACTACGGGGATATGGGCCTAATAAATCTATCCCTACGATTTCATTAGGGAACGTGGCCACGATACTTTGTAAAAAACCCGCGGGGCGGTAATTTGTGTAGTTAGTGCGCTGACAAGTGTCGCAGCTTTGAACGTACTGGGTGACCCACTTCCTCATTTGGGGCCAGTAAACCACCTCATTAAGTCGAGAAAAAGTTTTTCGAATACCCATATGGCCGGCTGTAGGTAAATCGTGAAGAGTATGTAGAATGTGTGTTCTCATTGAACATGGAATGACGGGACGAATTTCACCATTCCGATTTGTGGATGATTTGTAAAAAAGGAGATCATCGACTAGTTCATAGTTCTGTGCTCTACCCTGTATAGCATGCAGATTAACTCCGGAAAATTGTTCGGGGTTTTCTAGGTATTTAACTATATCTCCGAATTCCAGGTCTTTACGAAGTTCTTCTTTTAACTGCGTTTTATTATCTAGCACAATAGAAGTGAGCATTTCACATTGAGTTATCGACTCCCCCTCTGGGTCTCTGCATAAAGCATCCGCTACCAGATTTCCTTTCCCCGGACGATGCTCAATGATTAAGTTGTATTCCTGGATCTTTAATGCCCAGCGAATGACACGAGGCGTAAAATTTTTGCCCGAGTATAATCGGGTTAAAGCAGCATGGTCAGTTATAACCCGAACCGGCTGTTCTGAGAAATAACAGCGAAATTTTTTGAGTGCTACGACAATAGCCAAACATTCCCTTTCAGTGGTTGTATAGTTTCGTTCTGCGGAATTTAAAGTTCGCGATGTGAAAGCGATAGGTTGGTTTACCTGCATTAGTACAGCGCCGATTCCGACATTAGAAGCATCCGTTTGCACTACGAATTGTAGCTTGTGATCTGGATGGCGTAGTACCGGAGCTTGGATCAATTTCTGCTTTAATGTTTGGAAGGCGTTCAGGGCTTCAGAACTCCACGTAAATTTAGTGCGTTTCTTTCGCAATTTGTAAAGCGGTTCGGCGACTTCCGAGAATGCAGGTATAAATGTGCGGTAATATGAGCAAAGACCAAGAAACGACGAAAGTTGTTTTCCCGTTTGTGGGATTTTAAACGCTTTTACAGCGTCGATTTTAGATGAATCCGTTTGAACGCCCTGACGCGTAATTTTGAATCCTAAATACGGTAGTTCTTTGCGGACGAACTGACACTTTTTTGTATTTATTGTTAAGCCAGCCTGTTTTATCAGAGAGAGCACTTCCTGTAAAAGAGCTAAGTGCTCGGTTAAAGTTTCCCCCGTAATAATTATGTCGTCGAGGTATACGGCAACGTTCTTTCCTAAAACAGGCCTTAGTACTATATCCATAAGTTTTTGGAATGTGCCAGGTGCCCCATTGAGTCCAAAGGGCATGCGACGAAACGCAAAAGTGCCTTTTTTTGTTATAAACGCCGTTTTTTTAACGTCTTCAGCCGCCATAGGTACTTGGAAAAACCCGGATGTTAAATCTAAAGTAGTCATGTATTTAAATGACTTTAAACTATGAAGAATATCCTCAATTATTGGCATAGGATATGTAGAGAATTTTGTTACTTTATTCAGCCCCCTGTAATCAACTGCAAATCTCCAGGCTTCGGGATCAGTAATAGGCAAGTTGCCTTTTTTTCGACATAACACAACTGGACTTGCCCACGGACTATCGACCGGCGAAATAATATTTTGGCGAAGCATTTTATCAATATGAATGTCTATAACATTCTGCTTGTTTGTATCGTACCTATATGGGCGGGCACGAATTGGGGGACTGTCTCCCGTATCAATTTTGTGAGTTGTAACGTGAGTAATACCTGGCTTGTCTGAAAATACCTCGGCAAATTTGTTTAAAGTAGTCTGTAAACGAACTTTTTCGTTTTCTTTTAAGTCCGTTTTCGACAAGTCAACCGGAACGGGCAGCACAGCTTCTTTGGACTGTTGGTGCATCTGCACCGAGATAGAATTCTGCTTGAAATTTAGTGCTACATTACACGAGTAGCAAAAATCAATCCCTAGGATAACCTCCAGTTGCATATTTCGCATTACATGAAAAACAAGGTCGTTTTTTTGGGATTGTATACTAATGTGTGTCAATAATGAGCCTAATATTTTACATTCTTCCCCTTGAGCTGAAAGTGTTCGTAATTTATTATGTGTGTTTAAGCGCTTCATGTCGTAATGCGATTTGAAGTACTTTTCTGACATGTACGACCTTTCGCTGCCGGTATCAAGTAAAGTTGTTATGGGAATTGAATCAATTTGCAAGTGCACATAAGGTAGTTGCACATTTTTTAATGCAAGCGCACTAATGTTACTATAACGTTGGGCTTTACTATCATGCCGTCCACGATGTCGATTTGAAACTCGCGAAAAATTTTGGCTGGGGTGTATAAAATCTCTCGTACCTGAATTAGAATAGGGGGTATCGAAGAAATGCCTATTGTAATGTTTAGCTAAAGCTTTAAGGAGGGTAACCTTGCTTGTAATTGTTTGGTTATCTAAAAAATCTTGAACACTTGGCTTCAAACGTTGGATAACTATTTTTAAGATTACCGCTTCCGTTACCCCTTCTAAATATTCCTCACACTTGGAAATCTTTTCCGTAGCAAATTCTAACGCAGACTGACCTTCACGTTGCCTTAGCGAATAAATTTCCGCTTCAATTTCACTTTGATTAAAGGTCTTTGGAAAAACACTAAGAAACTGTTGCTTGAGTGACAAATAGTCAAAAATCAGATTACTGCTTTGCATGCATGTGTACCACTGAAATGCACTACCTCTTAAAGCGGCTAGAGCAATTTTAAGTTTATCCCCCTCTGGGGTGCATTGTTGCTGAAAGTAATGCTCAATTTTCTTTAGGAATTGGCTTGAGGGGCCGCCATTGAAGGTGGCTTCGAATGGCGCAAAATGCTGAACCATAATTGCCCGAGGAAAATTTCCAGCAGGATTTTGTTCTACAACACTCATTTTTTAAATAGTATATAAGTACTTGCAACAATTTTATCAATATAAGTACACAGTACACAGTTTTTAATTTCAATTATGTTGTTCGTTACAAATGTAACGCTAACTACCAGGGTATATATATCTTTCGGGCGCCAGTATAGAGATTCTATGCTCACTTCTACCCAGACCTGGGTGTATATAATTTGAGGTGGCACTCTATCTGAATTTGAAACAAACACAGTTTATACATGAAACAATGTTTATTGAATTCGTTGCACATATAATTGGCTTTTACAGCAATAAGCATACGTACACTTGTACGGAATATAAATACAGCTTTCAAGAACAATATATTTTCTATACTCACGAACAGTAAGTCAAACCAGCAGTACTGCCATGTAAACTTCTGGCCCGCTAAGCACTAGCGCAGGGTAACACCTTTTCAACCTTAACAACCTAACCTCCCCTTTTCATTAATGACGCTGCGTGGTATTTATACTAAGCGCGTATGCCGAAATTAGCATATCTAAAGCAGCTTCTTTAATTCACTCAAAAGTTCGATTCTTGTGAATCGAATCTTGTGTATACCTTACAAGTTGGACTCCGAACCTTATGGTGACCAATTGCAAGGGCTAAAACATGCGCCGTTTCCTATTGCCATACATGTTGATACGGAAGAGATAGATAGATAGATAGGTAAATAGACATACAGATAGATAGTGTTACGAATTTTTTAAATTAATGTCTTTAGCGTAAATTATCTTTAAAATTGTTATTCAACTATAATGCATTATTATCGTTTGTTCCATGTAAATAGTCGTATTAGCTAAATTTCCGCTGTACCATGCTTTTAACATAGGGTTTCTATGGTATCTCTCCAAATTGGTGAGATATTGTCTTGTTAGCGACACTTTCTTGGCGACACTTTTGGTGAAAATTTGGCAAGATATCTCCAAATTTGGTGACTTGACGTAACATGTTACGACTTTTCCAAGCCTGGTATGATCTAGAACATTGTAGAAATCCCCAGACTCCCCCAGAAGCTATAAATACAACCTCGATTCAGAGTTCAGAGTTCAGATTTCAGTGTTGAATTGTGCTTGGAGCTTGTCAAAAGTGCCGCTGTTAGCTAAGAGATTTTTTTCAGAGAATTGTTGAGATTTATGCCTCGATAACTGCGCCTCCGTGCCGCGTCTTTTGTGTTGAGTTTCTCCTTATTTCTGCGATCTAGAGATTATGTTAGAAGCACTGTGGTCAGTTTCTGACGATCTGTAAGCTGTAGTATTTCTACTTTCTGTTAATAAATCTTTGTTTTTATTCTGTCTTATTCAAAGTCCATTCAATCGCCAAACTCGAACTGGGAATTCTTAACAATTGATAGATAGACAGACTGATAGATAGATAGATAGACTGATTCCCAATTTTCAAAATTAGTTACAAAGTTCGTAAACAGATGGTGCTGCTGACTGGAAAAAACTATAAAACAATGTTTTCAAAATAACCACCGTTTGCAGCAACAACGGGGCGCAGTCTGAGGTCAAAAATTCGCAAACGCCCGAGCAAACATTTCAGTTTGAATGTTCTGACAAGCAGCAGAGATGTACTGTTCCAGTTCATCTACAGTTTGTAGACTGTGACGATGCAACTGGTCTTTCAGGTAGCCCCAAAGAAAGAAATCGCATGGCGTCAAATCTGGCGAATAGGGAGGCCAATCCATGCCAATTTGCCTATGCTTCTTGCTTTGAAATCATTGTTTTATAGTTTTTCCCAGTCAGCAGCGCCATCTGTTGACGAACTTTGTAACTAAATTTTGAAAATTGGTGATAATAAATTCCCTGGTTACCTAAGCAGAATGCAGCAAACCGAACATTTCTATCACTATCCGTTTTTCTTTAATTGGTTTTTCAAATCGTCGGTCATTTTTGGGACACCCGGAATATCTATCTATCTATCTATCTATCTATCTATCTATCTATCTATATATATATATATATATATATATATATATATATATAGAGAGAGAGAGAGAGAGAGAGAGAGAGAGAGACAGAGAGATAGATAGATAGAGAGAGAGATTGATTAAATTATACCAGTTGTTACGCAACTTAAAGAAAAACATAAAGAAAAAATATTTCAGTTAGTCTTTTCTAACGAAACTTCCACGGGTTATTAACGTAGGATTACTTATCGTTGTTTACCTCTTTTCTTTTTTTCTGAAACATTTTGGTACTTTTTAGCTTCATTGTTTACTGGGTTTGGCGCTTTGCCAAAATTATAACTCGCGATGGACTCGGAATTTTTTCTTTCCGGAGGACCGTTATTGAGGAACGTTATCCTACGTTAAAACAAGCAGAATCTAAAGTATAAAGGATTATACTTTGATAATAATGAATGTGTAAAAAATTATGATATTCCAACGAAATATGGTGCTGTGATGGCATAACTGACTTACGTCACTCCCACTTTATGCTGCGGGATATGTTTCAAATGTAAAGCGCTCCAGTAAATTACAGGACATAATATGTCATTAATGCCTCCTGTTTGGACAGATGCTATATGCTGTTTACATCATTACATGTGGTATTAAGAATTAGGTAATACAGCATCGTCATACATCGCATACATATCAGTTTGCCGGGAGAGGGAAATCAGACGGGCGACTCAATGTTTGTAGGATATTTGAAATGCTGTATTAGAATCCCATATTTGATAGATTCTTAGGCAATCGCTAAAACAGATGATTCGCCACCAACTTTGCCTTCATGACTGCACAAATTTCGTTGCAATATTGACTTCCAATGACGGATAATGAAAGCTGTGGAAATGGATGCATTTCACAACTGCTCGCAAGATCTACAGGTTATGGAATTCCTGCAGTGTACTTCGATAGTTTATTTGAAAGCAAATTTGAATTCAGGCGGTTTGGATAGTGCGATATTCGGCCTCTTCCCTCTTTAATGCATCTGAAATATTCATTTGAAGATTATGCATGTGGGCACTTTATGAAATGGGCCGAATATAAAAATACTCATTATCTAAAGTCCGTAAATTTTTAGACAATAAAGGCAAATTTTCTAATACGTTTATGTATATAAGATAATTCAGATACAGCAAAGATTGAATAGCTATGCGCTTTCAAAGGTTTAAAGAAATGTACAACCACATGTGGAACAGAAAACTGTCCGTAAAAGAGGAGTGGTAAAAAAAAAGACACTCGGTGGAATTATTTAAAAAATACACTTTGATTTATTTTTAAATACTTAAATTTCACATTCACTATTTAAAATGGAACAAACATATTCTCTATTACGGAGGAGAGTAATTTTTGCACTAAAAAGTTAAATTTGTAAAATATATGTATATATATATATACACATATATTATATAAATTTATGTATTATATATATATATATACATAAACACATATTATATATATATATATATATATATATATATATATATATAGCTGAAAACGTGTGGTCGCGCCACGTGTGGTCGTGCCACGTGTGGTCGCGCATTATCCTGTTGAAATATGGCTGTGGGCAAGCCCTGAAGGTAAGGAAGGACAACTGGCTCCAACACCTCGGAGATGTAGCGCTGGCTGTTTAAAGTACCGACAATGCGTACTAGAGGTGTGCGAGAGTGATATCCAATACCGCCCCATACCATAATACCCGGTGCAGGACCAGTGTGGCGGTGCATAACGCAGCTGTTCAGCATCCTCTGTTCACGGTGTATCCAGACACGAATGCGACCATCGTGGTGTTTGCAGACAGAAGCGTGACTCGTCAGTAAAGACAATTTCCTTCCAATGATAAATCGTGATAAGATACAAAATTGTGATTAATCCAATTCTTGTTCGAAACGTTAAAGACGACATTCTCTTAGAGGAACTTAAAAAAATATGAATACAACTAACGGAAAAAGAAGAAATTAACGATGATGCCCTGATTGATGATTTTCTTTCACTTGATTCTGAAGCTGAAACCTCGGACACACTAACTGAATTACATATTTTGGACAGTGTGAAAATAAAAACAATACAGCAATGAATTGCTATGGAGAGAAAGATCATGAAGATGGAAATGATCATGATGTAGAAATCAACAAACCTTCCTATGATGGAATGGTAAAATCATTTGGAAAAATCCGATGTGGATTACAGTTTGAAAAAAATACGCCTGAAGGCGTTTTTGTGCATTGCAAAGATGAGAGACGTATTATGAAAGAAAACCCTTTTCAAACAAAAAACTCAGACAAAATTAACAGACTTTATCAGTAATTAAATTTAAGGACGCATGTGGTAATGTATACTTAAAATTACTTGTTATAATAAATGCGATAATGTCATAAAAATTCATTAATTTTAATATAAAATTATTTTTTAATTGAAAATACAGTGTATTCCCGGACAATGTTTTATTTTATTCTTGTTTTCATTGCAGATTTCTTTTTGATGGGTCAAATATATAAAACAAATAGATATTACTTAACAAAATAAAGTTGTTATTAATTACTTTTTTTAATAATATTTAGTGTTTATGAATTTAAAATCTGTTTCGTGTAGTTTAAAGTATTTTAAAAGGTGAATCTCTAATTAGCGAATTTTCCATATAACGAACTTTTCTTCGGGATTTAACGACTTTGTAAAATAGAGGTCCATCTGTATATATATATGTGCACATACAAACATTTCAGGACATTTATGATCCACCATTTGGTATCGAAATATTTGTTTATGTATGATGTATTAAATCAAAACCTTAGCCATCAATTGCCCTTAAATGAACGCACTTTGAGACTTCACAGTGAAATCTCCAGCTTTGAAGGTTATATTTATATACTACCCTGTCTCTCCATTTATTTTCTTTCCCGATGCCAATTTTATCTCCCCGATTCTTCCTCTACAGAGAAAATCGCGAGATTATGACTTTATGCATATTGATTTGCCTCATTTCCTCATTTTTGTCCACAGAAGCATATCTCCTGTGAGGTCACATGTATTAACCTTCCAGGCACTGGTGACTCCGAAATCGCGTTCTATTTTTAACTTTTGTTGTTGTTGTTAATTTCGGCGGGATTTTCTCGTCGCTTCACATCAAATTTTAAAATGTTTGATCAGCGAGAAAGGTTTTTTCCCGCGTAGAAGAGATTTTGTTATGTATTTGAGTATAGGAAGACGTTATTCCCCAAACTAGTGAAACAGTGTTTCGAACAAATGACTACCATTCTAAATATTACCGGTTCAAAAGAATGCTTTGCATTCTAAACTTTTACTGTATTTATTGTTATTATAATAGTTGCATTTCCCGCAAGTTGCAAGTTAATATATTAAAATATTTCATTTCTCTCCTCAAATTTTGACTATATGTTCGCTTTGCATTTAAAGTCTCCTGACAATAAACGTATAGGGAGACGTTATTTCATCAAATAATTATCTAGGAAATATTGCATCAAAGAAATGCGTATCATTTGAAATAATATTGCTTCTAGAAAATGTTTTATTTTCTAATTTATTTTCAGTATTTTTGTTTAACGCAATATTTGTGTTTCTTTAGAGTTATAAATTAATAAATTAAAATGTTTCCCTTTTATGCACTTATTTTGATTAAAATTATATTTTGTATTGTGTTAAAATCCTCCTTACTGTAAACTCATGGAGAGACGTTATTTCATGCACTATGTTTATAGGTAATATTGCTTGTGTGAAATGCGCATCATTCTAAAAAATATTGCCTGTAGGAAACTTTTTTACACAAAATTTTTCCACACGCAAACAAATCTTGTTCAAAAGTTTGTAAGTAGTTAAGAAGAATATTGTCCTTTTCTCCATTTATTTTGATTAATTTATTTCGTACTGCATTAAATGTCCCTTCACGATAAACATTTAGAGAGACATTATTTCCCCAAATATGGTTCTAGGAAATAGCGCTTCTAACAAATGCGTATGTTTTGAAATAATATTGCTTCTATAAAATGTTTTATTTTCTAATTTATTAGCAGTATTTTCATTTAACGCAATATTCGCGGTTCCTGTGAGTTATAAATTAATAGATTTAAATGTTTCCCTTTTACACACTTATTTTGATTATAATTATATTTAGTATTGTATTAAAAGCCTTTTTACGATAAACCCATGGAGAGACGTTATTTCCCCCACTATGTTTTTAGGTAATACTGCTACTAAAAAATGAGCATCATTCTAAATAATATTGCTTCTAGGAAACTTTCTTTCCTCCAAAATTGTTCCAGAAGCAAATAAATCTTGTTATTTAATAGCTTTTGAGCTGTTAAGAAGAATATTATCCTTTTCTTGACTTAATTTGATTATTTTTTACTACTGCAATAAATGTCCCCATACAATAAACATTTAGAAAGAGGTGACTTCACCAAATATTATTCTAGGAAATATCGCTTCAAAGAAAAGCGTATCATTTGAAATAATATTGCTTCTAGAAAAAGTTTTATATTCTAATTTATTTTCAGTATTTTTGTTGAACGCAATATTCTCGTTTCCTGCGAGTTATAAATTAATAGATTAAAATGTTTTCCTTTTAGACACTTATTTTGATTATAATTATACTTTGTATTGTATTAAAAGCCTCCTTACGATAAACCCATAGAGAGACGTTATTTCCCCCACTATGTTTATAACTAATATTGCTTGTGAGAAATGAGCATCATTCTGAATAATATTGCTTCTAGGTAATTTTGTCTCCAAAATTGTTCAACAGGCTAATAAATCTTATTCAAAAGTTTGTGAGTAGTTAAGAAGAATATTGCCCTTTTCTCCACTCATTTTGATTATTTTTTTTCGTATTGCATTATATGTCCCCAAAAGATAAACATCTTGAAAGACGTTATTTACCCAAATATGATATTAGGAAAATAGCGCTTCTAACAAATGCTTATCATTCGAAATAATATTTCATGTAGGAAATGTTTTATTTTCTAAATCGTTTTGTATAGTTGTGTTAAACATGATCGTTACGCTTTTCACAAGATGTAATTTTAGAAATAAAGGTATTTCCATTTTCTTCACTTATTGTGATCCTCTTTATCTTGCATTAATAGTCTCCTTTAGATAAACTTATAGGGAGACGTTATTTCACCAACTAATCATCTAGAAAATGTTCCTTCAAAAAAAAAAATGCGTATCATTTGAAATAATATTGCTTCTAGAAAAATTTTTATTTTATAATTTATTTTGAGTATTTTTGTTGAACTCAATATTCGCGATTCCTGCGAGTTATAAAATTATATATTTAAAAGTTTCATTTTTATGTACTTGTTTTGATTATAATTATATTTTGTATTGCATTAAAAGCCTCCTTCCGAAAAACGCATAGAGAAACGTTATTTTCCTACTATGTTTATAGGTAATATTGCTATTAAGAAATGAGCATCATTCTAAATAATATTGCTTCTAGGAAACTTTTTTTTCTTCCAAAATTGTTCCACAAGCAAATAAATCTTGTTAATCAAGAGCTTTTGACTTGTTAAGAATAATATTACTCTTTTTTATCACTTAATTTGATTATTTTTTAGTACTTCATTAAATATCCCCTTACGATAAACATTTAGATAGACGTTATTTCCCCAAATTTGATTCTAGGTAATAGCGCTTCAAAGAAATACGTATCATTCGAAATAATATTGCTTCTACAAAATGTTTTTTTTTCTAATTTATTTTCAGGAATTTTTCTTTAACGCAATATACGCGTTTCCTGCGAGTTATAAGTTAATAGATTAAAATGTTTTCCTTTTATACACTTTTTTGATTATAACTATATTTTGTATTCTATTAAATGCCTACTTACGATAAACCCATATAGAAACGGTCTTTTCCCCTCTATGTTTATAGGTAACATTGCTACTAAAAATCCATTCTAAACGAACACCATTCTAAATGATATTGCTTCTACGAAACTTTTTTCCTCCAAAATTGTTTCAGAAGTAAATAAATCGTGTTATTTAATAGCTGTTGAGCTGTTAAGAAGAATATTACCCTTTTCTTCACTTAATTTGATTATTTTTTTGTACTGCATGAAATCTCCCCTTACGAAAAACATTTAGATGGAGGTTACTTCACCAAATATTATTCTAGGAAATAGCGCTTCAAAGAAATGCGTATCATTTGAAATAATATTGCTTCTAGAAAAAGTTTATATTCTAATTTATTTTCATCATTTTTCTTGAACGCAATATTCGCGTTTCTTACGAGTTATAAATTAATAGATTAAAGTTTTGCCCTTTTATACACTTATTTTGATTATAATTATATTTTGTATTGTATAAAAAGCTTCTTTACGATAAACGCATAACAGACGATGTTTCCCCCACTATGTTTATAGGTAATATAGCTTCTGATAAATGGGCATCATTCTAAATAATATTGCTTCTAGGAAACTTCCCCTCCTCCTCCCAAAATTGTTGGAAATAAATTTTGTTATTCAAAAGCTTTTGAGCTGATAAGAAGAATATTACCGTTTGCTTCACTTAATTTGATTCTTTTTTAGTACTTCAATAAATGTCACCTTGCGATAAACATTTAGAGAGAAGTTAAATCACCAAATATGATTCTAGAAAATTTCGCTTCAAAGAAATGCGTATCAATTGAAATAAAATTGCTCCTAGAAAAACTTTTATTTTCTAATTTATTTTCAGTATATTTGTTGAACGCAATATCCGCATTTCCTCCAAGTTATAAATTAATAGATTAAATTATTCCATTTTATATACTTATTTTGATTATAACTATATTTTGTATTGTATTAAAAGCCTCCTTACGATAAACGCATAGAGATACGTTATTTTCCCCACTATGTTTATAGGTAATATTGCTACTAAAAAATGAGCATCATTCTAAATAATATTGCTTCTGGGAAACTTTTTCCCCAAAAATTGTTCCACAAGCAAATAAATCTTGTTATTCATAAGCATTTGAGCTGTTAAGAATATTTTCTTCACTTAATTTGATTATCTTTTAGTAATACATTAAATATCCCCTTACAATAAACATTTAGAGTGAAGTTACTTCACCAAATATGATTCTAGGAAATGCGCTTCAAAGAAATGCGTATCTTTTTAAATAGTATTGCTTCTAGAAAATATTTTATTTTCTAATTTATTTTTAGTATTTTTGTTTAACGCAATATTCGCATTTCCACCGATTTATAAATTAATAGATTGAAATGTTTCTCTTTTATATACTTATTTTGATTAAAATTATATTTTGTATTGGATTAAAAGCCTCCTTACGATAAACACATAGAGAGCCGTTATTTCACCCATTATGTTTATAGGTAATATTGCTTGTGTGAAATGCACATTATTCTAAATAATATTGCTTCTAAGAAACTATTTTGTCTCCAAAATTGTTCCACAGGCAAATAAATCTTATTCAAATTTTTGTGAGTAGTTTAGAAGAATATTTCTCTTTTCTCCATTTATTTTGTTTAATTTTTTTCGTACTGCATCAAATGTCCCATTACGATAAACAGTAAGAGAGAAGTTAATTCACCAACTAATGATCTAGGAAATAGCGCTTCTAACAAATGCGTATCATTCTAAATAATATTGCTTCTGGGAAATGTTTTATTTTCTAAATTGTTTTGTTTAGTTTTATTAAACATGATCGTCTCGCTCCTCGCAAGTTGTAAGTTGTTAAAGATATTTCCATTTTCTTCACTTACTGTGATCCTCTTTGTGTTGCATGAAAAGTCTGCTTACGATAAACCTATAGGGAGACATTATTTAACCAACTAAGCATCTAGGAAATATTGCTTTAAAGAAAAGCTTATCATTCGAAATAATATTGCTTCTAGAAATTGTTTTATTTTGTAAATTATTTTCAGTATATTTGTTTAACGTAATATTCGCGTTTCTTGCAAGTTAACAAAATGTTTCTCATTTATCCATTATTTTGATAATAATAATTTTTTGTATTATATTAAAAGCCTTCTTAAGATATACGCATATATAGACGTTATTTCACCCACTATGCGTATAGGTAATACTCCTTCTAGGAAATAACGCTTCTAACAAATGCGTATCATTCTAAATAATATTGCTTCTGAGAAATTTTATATTTTCTAAACTTTTTTTTTTAGTTTTGTTAAACGCGATAGTTGTGCTCTCGAAAGTTGTAAGTTAATAAATGACGGTATTTCATTTTTCTTCATCAATTTTCATCCTCTCTTTTTGTTGCATTAAAAATCTTCATATGATAAACCTATAGGTGGACGTTATTGAAAGAAATATATTTCACAGAAATATTGATTCTAAGAAAAGCGTATCCTTCTAAATAATGTTGTTTCTAGGAAATATCTTATTTTTAAAATTTATTTCAAAATCAATCCTCAAGCCGATAAATCTAGTTATTAAAATCTTGTGCAGTTCAGATGTACAATTCCCTTTGCTCTACTTATTTTGATCTCGTTTTTGGCTTTGCATTAAAAGTCTCCTTACAATAAACCCATAGCGCAAGACGCTATTTTAGGAACTATGCTTCTAGGAAATATTAATTCCACTAAATGCTTTTCATTCTATATAAAGAGTGCTTCTGAAAATTTGACGTCACTTTAGATATAAATAACCCAGCAAGTACATTGGCTAATCTAATGAAACCGTAAGAAGCTTATTGCTGAGTAATTAAATATTTGGTAACCCAAAATCTGAATGAGAAACACAAATGCATGGGGATTCTATGAGCAATTTTACGAATATTCAATATCGTGCTACCTGTGATACGTCAAGTGCGAATTCCATTCCCTGCCAAACGGGCTGTAGCATGCCGTTGGTAACAGTTTCCAAAGCGGCAGTGATACTCTGTTTAAGTTCCTCTACAATTGAAGAAAGCGGAGATACATAAACCTTGTCTTTAGCATATCCCCAGAGGAAAAATCACAAGGCGTCGGGTCTGGGGAACGTGGTGGACATTCTAGAAATTAAAAATAATATTTTATAAACCTGGTCTTAAGCATACCCCCAGAGGAAAAAAATCACAAGACGTCGGGTCTGGTGAACGTAGTGGACATTCCAGAAAATAAAAATAATGTTTTATAAATCTGGTCTTTAGCATACCCCTAAAAGAAAAATCACAAGGCGTCGGGTCTGGTGAACGTGGTGGCCCTTCCAAAAATTAAAAATGATGTTTTATAAACCTGGTCTCTAGGATACCCCCAGAGGAAAAATCACAAGGCGTCGGGTCTGGTGAACGTAGTGGACATTCCAGAAAATAAAAATAATGTTTTATAAATCTGGTCTTTAGCATACCCCTAAAAGAAAAATCACAAGGCGTCGGGTCTGGTGAACGTGGTGGCCCTTCCAAAAATTAAAAATGATGTTTTATAAACCTGGTCTCTAGGATACCCCCAGAGGAAAAAAATCACAAGACCTCGGGTCTGGTGAACGTAGTGGACATTCCAGAAAATAAAAATAATGTTTTATAAATCTGGTCTTTAGCATACCCCTAAAAGAAAAATCACAAGGCGTCGGGTCTGGTGAACGTGGTGGCCCTTCCAAAAATTAAAAAGGATGTTTTATAAACATGGTCTCTAGGATACCCCCAGAGGAAAAATCACAAGGCGACGGGTCTGGGGAACGTGGTGGACATTCTAGAAATTAAAAATAATATTTTATAAACCTGGTCTTAAGCATACCCCCAGAGGAAAAAAAATCACAAGACGTCGGGTCTGGTGAACGTAGTGGACATTCCAGAAAAATAAAAATAATGTTTTATAAATCTGGTCTTTAGCATACCCCTAAAAGAAAAATCACAAGGCGTCGGGTCTGGTGAACGTGGTGGCCCTTCCAAAAATTAAAAATGATGTTTTATAAACCTGGTCTCTAGGATACCCCCAGAGGAAAAATCACAAGGCGTCGGGTCTGGGGAACGTGGTGGACATTCTAGAAATTAAAAATTATATTTTATAAACCTGGTCTTAAGCATACCCCCAGAGGAAAAAAATCACAAGACGTCGGGTCTGGTGAACGTAGTGGACATTCCAGAAAATAAAAATAATGTTTTATAAATCTGGTCTTTAGCATACCCCTAAAAGAAAAATCACAAGGCGTCGGGTCTGGTGAACGTGGTGGCCCTTCCAAAAATTAAAAATGATGTTTTATAAACCTGGTCTCTAGGATACCCCCAGAGGAAAAATCACAAGGCGTCGGGTCTGATAAACGTGGCGGCCATTCCCAAAAAAATTAATTGATGTTATATAAACCTTGTCTTTAGCATTCTCCTAAAAGAAAAATCACAAGGCGTCTGATGCTGATGAAGAGGAGCACATAAAATGGCGAAATACCCACCATCTCAGATGCTACAGCAGCGATGTGTGTAATTAATAAGTTTTTGTCCCCACGAACAGTGGAAGAAAGAGTGTTCATTTCATGCATTGGTTCATTTCATGCATTGGTCATTTCATGCATTGGACAAAGAAATTCATAAAATGTTTTTGAAGTCGGTATCACGTCAGCAGAAGTTTACCGATTATTTCTGTATCAAAACAGCGAGCAACAATTGACGGCAAAATGAATTTATTTCCATTTGTCTTCATTTTTAGTTAATTTAATTAGAATGTGTCAGTTTAATGTAATCGATTTTAATCAATTTAATTCATTATTGATCATTTTAATAGATTTTATCATTTTTAATACATTATTATTGAATACACATAGCAACTAATGAGTTATACAGTTTGTAAACTCTTACATTTTTCTTAACGGTTCGGATATAGCGAACCACCGGATATAGAGAAAAAAACGGTTGATCCCTTGAAGTTTGCTATAACGGGGTTCAACTGTAATTCTTAATTTCGGTCCATCACGTCGCCTCTTTTACAATTAATTCGGGGCTTACGCCCTAGTGGTTTATTTTTGGGACAAATTTGGCTGTGTGTTGGTCTCCGGTTCTTACGAGAGTTTAAGAAACACTTTAAGCGATGGGTGTATCGTTATTTTTTTACCATGTATTTATTTACTCGCTTTCTTGTTTGTTTGTGTGTGTGTTTGTCCAGTACAAATTTTGCAATCAATTTTTAACTAACTTCCCGGCTAGCTAGACATTTGAAACTCTTAGAATAGCTCAGAACACGATGACAATGCCTTATTTTCATACTTTTAGCCATCTTTAAGCATATTTGAATTCATTTTCAGTTAATTTTGTTTTGTAGACTCGTGCATCCATCTATCGGCCGGGACGGGAATGAAAAGTCAAACGCAAGTTAACTTCCAATTAACTTCATTTTTTTTTCAAGTTGATGTGATAATTCATCCGAAAAGTTTTTAAAAAGTATTTATTAATACATAGAATTGTCAAGTTTATATGATTCAACAGAAAATTTAAAAACATGGTATATAAGAAGTTCTTTTTATCTTGTAATTATTTGGCTGGTATTTTTGGCGTTATTGTGTCGAAATTACGATTTGAGAATGCCGCGGGGGATCGTAGACTTACCCCTAATCGCCACTGAGCCCCGTGCTTTTATTTTCGTTTCAAATACGGGCTTCGAAAAACTTCCCGGACTTTGAAAAATTTCAGGTTCTCAAGGGGGGCATTTGAATCGAACCGATACCTCCCTATTTGCCCGATCTGGAAAGGAAAAATTACTAATTCCGTTTCTATTACGAGATCGCTTTTACGGCGAATTGCATTCCATCACCCCCTGGGTTTATTTCCAGAATACATTTAGCTTTGCGTAGGTGTTCGGACCTACTATAGCATTAATAAACACGTTGTTTCTAGCGCTATTTTGTGCCGCTAGGGATCCGCGAAATCAATTTTACAAAACTGTTTGTTGTTTTCCCCTCTGCACATCCTCGTGAGGTTTGATAAAAACAATTTGTGATAAATGGATAGAAGTATGGCTGTCATCAAAGAATGTAGCTATATATGCGCTATGAAAAGTACCATTAGGGAACGAGGGCATTGGTAGTTACTGTTTATGCTTCCTGGAATATATAGAGTATATACTCACTTCTACCCAGACTTGGTATATATAATTTGAAGTGGCACTCTAAATGAATTTGATACAAACACAGTTTATACATGAAACAATGTTTATTAAATTCGTTGCACATATAGAATTTGCTTTTACAGCAATAAGCATACGTACTACTTGTACGGAATATATATATATATATATACATTCAATAGAAATACACTTTGCAAATACTCACAAACCAGCAGAGAGTCAAACCAGCAGTACTGCCACGTAAACTTTGGGCCTCCTAAGCACTAGCGCAGGATAGCACCTGGAGCTGCTTTTCTCGTAGCTCCCTTAACTCGCTTATCTATCAACCTTAACAAAAACCTTCTTCTTCAACTTTCTTCGCTTTAATCAAGCTGCATGGTATTTATACCAAGCGCGTATGCCGAAATTAGCATATCTCAAGCAGCTTCTTTAATTCATTCACTCAAAAGTTCGATTCTTGTGAATCAAATCTTGTGTATACCTTACAAATAGAAACATGAAAGGTGTTTGAAGATCGACGTTGGGTATAGTCCCATAATTTCAAGCTAATATTTTAATTGGGACTTTATAAAAAGAAAACAAAGTGACAATTTTGCTGAGAAAGTCTCCGGCAATACACACCTGTCAATTATAGCTGTAACTTTTCGTACGTAAGTTGACGTGCGTTTGCTTGTGGGGGTTAAATAACTTCTCATTGACTCCGAATCAATGAAACAAATCAATTCGTTTTTACCATGTTTTTATGAACTTGCTTTCTTGTTTGTTTGTGTATGTGTTTGTCCCTTACAAATCTTGCAATCGATTTTTTACTAACTTCCCGACTAGCTAGACATTTGAAACTTCTAGAATAGCTCAGAATACGATGACAATGCATTTTTTAAATACTTTTAGCCATTTTTAAGCAGTATTGATTTCATTTTCAGTTATTTTAAGTTAATTTTGTTTTGTAGACTGGTTCAGACATCTATCGGCCGGGACGGGAACGAAAAGTTAAACGCAAATTAACTTCCAATTAACTTCATTTTCTTTCAAGTTGATGGGATAATTCATCAAAAAAATTTCAAAAAGTATTTATTAATACATAAAATTGTCAACTTTATCTGATTTAAAAGAAAATTTAAAAACATGGTATATAAAAAGTTCTTTTTATCTTGAAATTATTTTATTACATAACCTTAGTAAACAAAATTAACATAGCATATTACAAAAGTTTAAACAGGCCGTAAGTAGCTACGGTTTCACGCTCCGAACATTCTTCACAGAACGCACATAATGAAAACTGCTAGTATTCGCCATGAAGCAGTTTTTAAAGTCTGACTAGCGCTTCCTAAGCTGACGTCAGTCGGTTGTAGTTGCAGTAAATATGCGACTGCTACATGCTTTTCTGTTTTTATCGAAACGTTTGAGCAAAATCATCAGTCACGATATACAAAATTGATTGCCACTTGAGTAATGAGTGAAATTAAAGGGCAGATTCTCGTATTTTCTCATATGACGAATTTTAAATGAAGCTAGAACATATAATAATTAGAATATTTTGTATAGTGGCTTTTTATTTTTTTTTGAAAAATTATTAATTTGAGAAATGCACTCTGACACATGTGTGAGAATAACTAAAGGACACGAACTCAAATTTAATATCTAATGTTACCATTTAATTTCTCTTAATATTACTTAACATTAATTTAAACACTGATTACAAACTTTTACAGAAATCATCATATTAATTGTTTTCATACATTAAAAAAATTATTAGAACACATAAAATTTAAGTTACATATTTTGAATTAAGCACCGGACTCTCGCCTGATAAATATAACACAAATAATTATGATTTACCACCACCCTCGTTTGAGAATAAAGCATCTGATCGTTTCTACTAAGTCGACCAGCGGAATCGGCAAAGCAAGAAAAAATGGCGGATAGTTCTAGATCGGACCACCACGAGGTCCTCTTCCTGTCGCTGCTTAATCTTCAACTCACTAAGAAAAAACGTTTCTCAAACTTTCTTTTAGAACCAGGAAGAGCAGAGGGCAGCTATGTCCTCGAACAAACACCTTTCAGCTCTCATTGACTAAAAAGATGTTGCTAAGCCGTTGCTATGGGGACTCTAAGATCCCTTTACAGCCGAGAAGGGGTGGCAAGTCACTCTTTTATTCTGTGAACCTTTCTACAGGTTACGCTAAATTTGCCTCCGGGAGGTACATACCTTTCTTCCGGAAACCGGTACAAAATAAACCATAGACAAGATCCCAAGCACACATACATGTTAGGACATACATAATAAAACAGATACACTAAAATGTGGATGGAACCGAATCAATGCTGTATCAAGACTATGAGACTAGAAAATATATTTACAAAGTCGAATTCCATGTCACAACGAATCTCGTGTTTCTCATGCCGTCAAACCTCATAACGAGCTGAACTCGCCGTGACGTTTGGCGTATTACTTCTGAAGATAAACATGCAAAAATATAATCTTTTTAGAGTAACTATTAACAGAGTTTATTAAAACATTCGGGGATATCCTTCACATAATGATTCAACTCCACTGAAGATTGATATTTTGAATCGCTTTCCCGAACACATCCCAGACACTAAGATGGTACAACATGCTACTAACACGTGCCAAATGTGCTACAAGAAAAACTACCAGGCGATGTATACTAAGCCAGATACCATTGCATTTACCTTGATGTTACTCCAGTTTATTTTGACTGGAACTCGGTGAGTCTATCTTGTGTCATCAGCTTCTTTATCAGGCTAGGTCTTCGATGTTGTGCAGTTGATTGAAATATGCTTGGTTCTCCGCTTCTTCCAAACGAGAAGTCAAATCGTTGTCAACGTCAAACCTCCCGCTATGCATAGAGAGAAACGTAACTGAAAACCAGTGATCAACAGAAAGTATCAGTGTAATTACCTTGAATTCCTTGAGTTGCCTTCATATGATGAAGCCTGTATAGATAAATATCGGTCGATGACGCATATATCGACTTTTTTTGTTACTTCAAAAATTTGTTACTTCGTTACAAAGTTTTTTATGAACTTGACAATAAAACGTGAATTACAGGGTTCGGAGTGCTAAAGACGTTTTATTTTTGATTAACAGAATAAAGTGTTAATCAAAACACCCTAGTACAGTCCACGCTTGTTACAGCGACCAGCCATCATAGCGACTGTTCCAACGATCGGTGCAAAAATTCCCAAATGAAAAACCCTTTGATGATACTTCATTTTTAAACTTTCGATATAGTGACCACTCTTTATAACGACCTTTTTCTTTGGAACTTTTACTCTGAGCCATTATAACGACGGTAAAACGACCGATGCAAAATGTTCTAAATAGAAACCCTTATAATGATACGTTATTTTCAAATTTTCGGTACAGCGGCCACTCGTTATAAAGACCTTTTTCTTTGGGACTTTTTCTCTTAGCCATTATAGCAACCGTACAACAACCGGTGCAAAAAGTCCCAAATGGAAATTCCGATGATGATACGTTATCTTTAAATTTTGGATACAGCGAACACTCGTTATAACGACCTTTTTCTTTGGGACTTTTCCTCTGAGCCATTACCGAAAGTACAGCGACCAGTGCATAAAGTCCCAAATGAAAACCTCTATGATGATACATCATTTTTAAATTTTCGATACAGTGACCACTCGTTATAACGACCTTTTTCATTGGGACTTATTTCCATTATAGCGATCGTAGAACGACCGGTGCAAAATCTCCCAAATGGAAACCCCTATGATGATACGTTATTTTTAAATTTTCGATACAGCGAACACTCGTTATAACGTCCTTTTTCTTTGGGACTTATCCTCTGAGCCATTATAGCCACCGTACAACGACCGGTGCAAAAAGTCCCCAATGGGAACCCTTATAGTGATACGTTATTTTTAAATGTTCGATACAGCGAACACTCGCTATAACGACCTTTTTCTTTGTGACTTTAACTCTGAGCCATTATAACGACAGTACAACGACCGGTGCAAAAAGTCCCAAATGGAAACCTTTACGATGATACGTCATTTTTAAATTTTCGATACAGCGACCACTCGTTATAACGACCTGTTTGTGTGGGACGCAAAAGGTCGTTATAACAAGCGTAGACTGTAATATTTTTCTTATTCTCACAAAGTATCCCTATGATAACCCAAAGATAACCCTATGGTCCCTGATAGCTAAGGGTAACCGATATTTTTTATGATGGAACGTTTACGCCTTTTTAAAGGAATCTACAAAACTTTAAAATGATCTTTTCTGGTTTTCCTATTTATATTTAATAATTTATTTACGTTTTTTAATATTCTTTATTTTTCTAATTATTCCCCACTGCAAATAGCGTGAAAGCGTAATTCTCTGTTTTTTTAATTTTGCTATTCTTTACGAAATTGAGTCCTTTATAATATATGGTAACTTATAAAAAAAGAAAAATAATATTTTCATTTCTTGTCACTTAGAAGATAACATTGATGATAACAATAACCTCTTTCGGTTATAAAATATTCATACTGCCATCTTGAAGTAAAAACAAATAGTCAATTTTAACATAATAATAAAGGTATAGTTGTTACATTAAAAAATTGTTTAAAGACAAATGAAAAAAAAATGACTAAAGCATACTAATTTTTCACTTTTTAAAATTGTGACTAGTGCTTGTACTTTCACCTTTTTCCCCCAATTTTCCCTTACAGATACTTTTTAACGTAAGATCTTTATCTTTCCCATGTTTTTTGAAGTTTTAATTACCATGTCAGTTTAAAATGTGAATCACACCAGAAAAAGTTTTAATCTATTTACTTTACACGATAGAAAAATATATAATTATTTTTGAGTTACGTTTTACAGAAGTGGCAATTTCTCATGCTTTTATCATTATTTTTTTAGTTTTCCTTGCAAGTTTTTCCAATGTAGCTTCTTTGCCTTTCGTGTACTTTTTAAAGTCCCTTGTACCATCTTTACTATTCCAAATTTTTCAACAAAGTGTCACATGTCACTACAAAATAAAAAAGCAAATTGTCTCTATGGTAGAAGAGTTAACTTTTTCTTTATGTTACTTACAAGTTAAAAAAGTATTAAAATCCTTTAGAGCTATTGCATTTTGTTGTAAGCCACATTTCCTTTATCTTTTGTCATTTTTTTCAGTTTTCCTGTTAAAGAAAGTTTCCAGCACAATTTTTTTTCCTCTGGATGTTTAAAAAAATTACAGTCCCTTGCAACAACTTTATTTTTCGGACTTTTTTCCATAGTGTCATATCATTTGTTACTAAAAACTGTGAAAACGAATAGTCTCTAACCTAGGGGAATTGATTTTTTCTTTACCTAACTTACACGATGTTGAAGTATTGCAATCTTTTTGTCGGAAATGACAATTAATTAGTCTTTTGAGTCATTTTTTCAATGTTGCTTTCAAGAGATTTTTCAATGAAACATGATTCTCTTTTACATATTTTTTAAAGTTTTAAGTCCCTTGTAACATCTCTTCTATTTTTTCCCTTTAATATTTTTTAAAGTTTTAAGTCCCTTGTAACATCTCTTCTATATTTTTCCTTTACCATTTTAAAACTTTCAAGTCACCTGTCACGATTTAGTGAACAGGCGAAAAGGCTCTCGGTGGATGTAATTTTTATTTAATCGTTATCCAACTTACAATGTATTAAAGTATTTGTTTCTGTTCGAGATATTGCATTTAGTACTAATTTCTATTTATATTTTCCTATTCCGGCTCGAGTTAGCCTAGCAAGTAGCAAAATGGGCTTCGGACAGAGGATGCTCATTTTGAATCCCGATAAACGCCATAACGTACTTTCGTGTCTAGACCTGATATACACACGTTAAATCCGGAAAGTCCTTCTATGAGGTCAGTGGATGGCAGAGGGTACTAACCTTCCAGATGTCTCCATTGGGGCTGTTTGATCAAAATTGAGGTGGAACAAGCGAGAAATAAATAAATAAACACACACACACACACAAACACATACATATATATATATATATATATATATATATATATATATATATATATATATATATATATATATATATATATGTATATATGTATGTATACAAACCAACCTACACAAACACACACACATATATATATACATACTAGCTGAAAACCCGCACTTCGCTACGGAGTACATTCAAATTAAATACAATGGTCAATGTATGGTGCAATTAATGCCAAATAAATAAATAAATATATATATATATATATATATATATATTTATAATAAATACAACGATTAATGTATGCAATTGATGTAAAAAAAAGAAAAAAAATATTTATAAAAAAATCGTAAGAGATATTTTTATAGACAAAATAATGTAGAAGAAAATATTCAAATTAAATTTAATAGGACATTCTACAGAATATAGTATAGTTGATATAGTATATTTTGAGGAACTTTACTGTATTTTAATATGTTTTTGGATAATGTCCAATCAGCTGCCACATTAGCAAGAAAATTTTTTTTTATCCATTTCGTTGCTATGCACGTGAAAGATAAATTTATTTAAAGTACCAGAATAAGAAATCATGTGATCAGCATTTAATAAATTAAATTCTAAAAATTAATCTTTAAAAATTCACCAAAAATCAGAAAATGGAGGTAAAGATTCGAAAAAGATTTCGTTTTAAAGGAATTTTTATAATCTTTCTCGTGATATAAATTTTATAACCCTCAAATTATTGTTTTAAAAGCAAACATAAGAAAAGTTACAAAAACAGCTTAAAAATTTAATTTAAAAAAATCTAAGAGGAATTTTTCAAAAATCTTTCTAAGTGCACCCCTACAATATGAGAAATACCCCCATGCAAAATTTCAGCTCTTTAGGTCCAGCGGTTTGGTCTGTGCGTTGTATGTCAGTGAGTCTGTCAGTTACGGAACTGTTTTATATATATATATATATATATATATATATATATATATATATATATAGATAGATAGATAGATAGATAGATATATAGATAGATAAATAAATAGATAGATATTTGAACTCTAGTACCTCAGTACTAGAAACACATGTTTCTAGTCTTTTCTTATTTATATTCAGTTTTCTTTAAATTAAACTTTTCTATCAAATTTTTTTAATTCTACCCAATTTTCAAAGATTATTAAATCTCTCGTTTTTATAAAATGGCATATTTGAAAAAATCTAAAATATATAAAGAAGTATTTCAAATAATTAAAAAGAATACACTCTTAAGACGAGGGCCTGCTTTGATACAATCTGAGCAACAGAAGAAAAACACTGAAGAAGTTCGGAGTGGTTCAAAGCACCTCATGAAAGGAACAAATTTTCAATTAAAATTAGTTTCTCCCTAAAAAAGCAACATCATGCTTTCATGGTTACATTAACTTTACATGACCCGATAACACAATACCTATTAATTAATGAAAATTTTATATTTTTATTACATCAGAATGCGGGGGGAAACGGTTAAGCACCTCGGTTACGTCGTAATTTATTTTATAATCAAATCAACCCACGGCTCTTTAAAGGAGTTAATTTATTTAAAGTAACACTTATTTACTGGCCCACGGTGATATTGACTTACTTTCATTTCCACATGCAAATAAGTCAATGCCATGGAATATAATTAACCACGGCTGAACTCTTTTCACGCTTCCTTAGAGAGCGACAAAGGCTGTTAAACGCGACTCACAAACAAACTCGAGGGGAAATAGCGCCTAATAAACGTCATTATGCAATCATCAATTAAATGGAGGCGGCCGTAGTGACATTGGCGTGTTAATTAGGCGCCGCTAAAAAGGTTTTGAACGCTTTCATTCAAAATATTTTTCATTGATATGCTTTTGGGGATGTAGTAAACCGTTTTGTGAATTTACTATTGAATGGACATTAGCTTGCGAGGGAATTATTTTGTGATTTTTACATTTTAATGATATAAATTTTTTCTTCCATGACATGTGCTAATATTTTCAAGTATCATCATTTATATCATGCATTAATATCGACTTAATATCTACAAGTATCATCATTTTTATTTTGTGTTAGTATCATGATCTATTTCATGTATTAATATATTTATTACATACAAGTATCGAATTAATGCATAAAAGCAGCGTCATCATTCTGATTGCATACTAGAATCATAATCTATATTATCTCCTAGTATTATCATATTCACATTTATTTTGAGCATCATCATAATCTATATCATCTCTTAATATATTTACTATATAAAAATATCGAATTAAAGCATACTAGCAACGTCATTGTCATTCTGATTGCATACTAGAATCATAATCTATATTATCTCCTATTATTATCCTATTCGCATTTATTTTGAGCAGCATCATAATCTATATCATCTCTTAATATATTTACTATATAAAATATCGAATTAAAGCATACTAGCAACGTCATTGTCATTCTGATTGCATAGTAGAATCATAATCTATATTATCTCCTAGTATTATCCTATTCGCATATTTTTTGAGCAGCATTATAATCTATATCATCTCTTAATATATTTATTATATACAAATATCGAATTAAAGCAAACTAGCAACATCATTATCATTCTGATTGCATACTAGAATCATAATCTATATTATCTCCTAGTATTATCCTATTCGTATTTATTTTGAGTAGCATCATAATCTATGCCATCTCTTAATATATTTATTATATACAAATATCGAATTAAAGCATACTAGCAACGTCATTGTCATTCTGATTGCATACTAGAATCATAATCTATATTATCTCCTAGTATTATCCTATTCGCATTTATTTTGAGCAGCATTATAATCTATATCATCTCTTAATATATTTATTATATACAAATATCGAATTAAAGCAAACTAGCAACATCATTATCATTCTGATTGCATACTAGAATCATAATATATATTATCTCCTAGTATTATCCTATTCGCATTTATTTTGAGTAGCATCATAATCTATGCCATCTCTTAATATATTTATTATATACAAATATTGAATTAATGCATACTAGCAACGTCATTAACGTTATTTAAGGGGGCAACATTACATACTAGAATCAAGCGCGATGGCCCAGTTGGAAAGGGCAGCGGGCCAGTGTTCTGAAGTCTCTGGCTCGATGCCCATCGATTAAAATCCATCGCCGTGTACACTAATGGCGGCTGGTGGAAGTAAAATCCATAGTGGTTGCAAAGTCCTCCAAGTTTTCAAATTTATCTCTGGATGTGCGGGGTCAAGTGTTCCGGTCTCGGCACTGGCTTGGTTCTAAATTACGGGACCGGTTTGTAGGGGTTAATGCTGGTCACCTATACGGTGTCCCCTTAAATAAATGGCCAGCAGTCACGGCTGCAAGTGTAATGGATTGTGTTCCAAAATTGCTATAAGTAACAACAGCATACTAGAATCAATCTATTTTATTAACCAATACCATCGTCATACCTTTTATTATATATATATATATATATATATATATATATATATATATATATATATATACAATGTTGAAAGTGAACATATACAAAGTTGAAAGTGAATAAGACAAAGTTGAAAGTGAAAAACCAGAATAAGCTCTATTACTACTAGCAGCCAGGAACTAAAAACATGAAAAGATAAGTATTAAAAAGGTTTTAGACAGCATCTTTTCATCAGCGGTGCCGATACTGGCTAAAAACCGATGGATTGTTTCTGATAAGTATGATCTAACCAATAAACATACTTAGACACCGTACAATCCATAAGAAACAAAAGAATTGAATAAAAAGTTGCTCAATCAAAGAACATCAGGCCTGGCGCTAGACAAAATTGAAGTTATGAGAAGGAAACCGCAAAAAGATTGACGTCACCTTGCAACCATGGAGTTAATGGATATACAGATGGAGACTGTGTTATAGGATATATAAATAAATAAATATATATATATATATATATATATATATATGTGTGTGTGTGTGTGTGTGTGTGTGTGTGTGTGTAATAATAATGCTCCACCATTATTAAATGTTTCGCCCCACCTTTTTTACTTAACGCGTACGCTAAATCATTTTCTTTTCCCTAAAGTACAGTCCCTCTTTCAAAATTGATCTAGAAATAGGGCCTGTTCACATAGGAGTCCGTTGCATAGCGTTAAGGGAAAGATGACGTTTAGACGAAAATAAACCAATCATATGCGTTAAAAATTTCATTGCTAATCGTTTGGAGGATTGTCATTGGTTAAATATATTTCAATACTTTAACGCTCCGCAACGGACTCCTATGTGAACAGGCCCATAATAGAAATAACTGACTAGTTTGCCCCTTAAGGCACGCGCTGAAAGTCAGGCGCCTATGATTCAGGATGATTCAGAAACCATGCGGATTGCATAGTATGTTCAGAATCTTGAGTTATGGCTTACGTGGTCAAGTCGGATGATCGGCCTTAGACAATTAAAATTTTGTTAACACCTAGCGTCACGTTAGCGCCACCATGGTTTAAAAGATGGGACAGAGGATTTTTGCGCTCTCTGCTCTTCTTCCTCGCTTCTCTTATTACCCTTGTCTTGTCTTCGCGCAGCTCCGCTGCTGTCCGATATTACGATGTAAAGTCTGCCTTCTGAATGCGCCCCGGCAGGGACCGGTGGCGTTACTATTGTGTGTATCCGGCCGTAATCGTAACTGTGCTTTGTTGAATGTCTGCTGAATTATAGCGTCGAGTTTTTTGAATAAATCAATTCCTTGGATGCTGTTCGTGCGTCGCGTCTCTGTTCTGTGTGTTCATCAATGCCTCTCGTCTCTGTGGTTTTACCTCCCCGATGTGTGAATGGGTCTCCTGAAATAGTCTTCATCTCGTCACTCAGTGTTTCGATGACAATATGTTTGTTCTTCATCTCCTCTACATAGTTAAAATTAAAATTTATAATGCGTGTAAAGTCGATATCATTATTTATATATATATATATATATATATATATATATATATATATATATATATATATATATATATATATATATATATATATATATAGTGGAATCTCGATCTATTGTTTTTCAAGGGACCGATTGAAATGAACGATAAATGCGGGAAAACGATAGATGCGGTAGCATAACAAAGCAATATGATCGTTGGGACTGGATAAAATGAACGACACATACGGAAAAACGATGGATCCGAAAACGATCGATCGAGATTCCACTGTATATACTAGCTGAAAACCCGTACTTTGCTAGAGTACACTTAAATTAAATACAACGGTAAATGTATGCAATTAATGTCAATAATAAATAAATAAATAAATAAATAAATATTTATATAAATAATATATATATATAAATTATATATATATATATATATATATATATATATATATATATATATATATATATATATATATATATATATATATATAATAAATACGAGGATCAATGTATACAATTTATGTAAAAATATATTTATTCATATATATATTTTTAAAAAAATCGTAAGGGATATTTTATAGACAAAATAATGTAGAAGAAAATATTCATATTAAATCCAATAGGACATACTAAAGAATATAGTACAGTTAATGTAGTACAGTTTGAGGAACATATCTTTTACTATATTTTAATATTTTTTTTTGGATAATGTCCAATCGTATGCCGTATTAGCAAGAAAAAAATTTTTTTTTGTCTATTTAGTTGTTATGCACGTGACGATAAATTCATTATAAGTACCAGAAAAAGAAATCACGTTATCAGCATTTAATAAATTAAATTCTAAAAATTAATTTTTAAAAATTCACCAAAAATCAGAAAATGGGCGTTAAGATTCGAAAAAGATTTCATTTTAAAGGAATTTATATGACCTTTCTCGTGATATAAACTTTATAACCCTCAAATTATTATTTTGAATGCAAATTTAAAAAATGTTACTAAAACGGCTTAAAAATTTAATTTTAAAAAATCTGAGGAGAATTTTTCAAAAATCTTTCTTAGTGCACCCCTACAATATAAGATGAATCGCCATGCAAAATTTCAGCCGTTTAGGTCCAGCAATTTGGTCTGTGGGTTGTATGTCAGTGAGTGAGTCTGTCAGTTACGGATTTTTTTTATATAAATACAATTGGCTCTCTGTTTAACGACGCTCTACTTAACGACGATCTCTATTTAAAGACGATATTTCCCAGTACCGGCCCCTCCGACGTTATGGGAAATGTTATTTTTCCACAAATTCTGTTTAAGGGCGATCTCTACTTAAGGACGATTTTTCACGGTCCCTTGAAAGTCGTTAAACAGAGAGCCAACTGTATATATATTTATGTATATATATATATATGAGAAAATATGTCTGTTTTCTATTTTATCGTCTCTTAAGGCTGCTGTGTACTAACCCTATTGGATTCGCTCACCTCAATGTTAACCTATCGAGAAAATTTGTATATTATTTACAGCTTGAAAATTGCTGAGAATCCAATAAAAATGATATTTTCAGGCAGCCTGAATTTTTCTGCACCTTGCAACAGGATTCATTTTATACATTTAGTGCACCAAAGGAATTTAGGAGCGTTCAAAACTCAATGCACCAGATTTTCTCGTGAATAATTTTAATTTAAAAATATTATTTTCATTTTTTTCAAATATCGAAAAATGTCCCAACATGCAAAATTTCTTTCTCTATTACGGAGTATAATTTTAAAAAATATCTTTTAATCCAAGTCGGCAAACCGTGGACGAATTTTGCCCATATGTTAACACTGAATTGAGCGAATCCAATAGGACACTTATTCTTAGTCCATATTATTCTTAAGTAAATGCATTTAATCCAACATTAGTCATGTCTCCAACTAACTCTTTAATAACATAAGTTATCTTTAATACAAATTTCATTGCTCCACAACATGTATAGCGTTCGACAAATTTCGATAATACAATTTAAAATTCACTGCACCACATTTTCCAAATTTCAATACATATCGAAATATTGGATTTCGCATGCAATATGAGAAAAAAAAATGGGATAAACATTTTAAAATTGATGTGATTGATATTTTAAAATGCCTATTCCTCTAATCTGCTAAATTTATAAATGGATATAGTAATCGAATGGGGGATCTCATAATATATTTAATGGTTCATAAACTGAATAAATCTGTAATAGAATTTACTCAGATGGTGAACAATATAATTAAATAGATTGCAAAAGTTTCCCTTGTTAAATAGGAAACGCTGCTTTCTTGGGAAATGCCATTAAAATGATTGGTCTACATTTGTTTCTCTAGCTTCTTTTGTGGGAAGGGAAAGGTTAAGTCTACTTGAATTGATACCTCTGTTCAGAAGAATTGCCAACTCTAGAAATATGTTAAAAGAAAAACTAATTCATTAACAGATTGAAAATTGTCTTCCGCTGAGTCTTCAGTCTTTTTTGGTGGTTGAAGCTAGCTACAAATATAATTTATAATTTCTGCATGGCCCTTAGGAGTAAAATGTTCGTTTGCGGTTTTATTTCCATACATTTCGTTATAATTTTTATTTTAATTAAACCTGCCTGATTAAAATAATCATTATTCCAATAAAAATTACTTTAATAGTTTTATATTTTGTTTTAAAATATCAAACTTCAAAATTCAAAGCATTTTTACAATGTTTTTATTAACTTGCTTTCTTGTTTGTTTGTGTGTTTGTCCCTTACAAATCTTGCAACCGATTTTTAACTAACTTCTCGACTAGCTAGACATTTTTACTTTTAGAATAACTCATAACACGATGACAATGCATTTTTTTAATACTTTTAGCCACCTTTAAGCAGAATTGAATTAATTTTCAGCTATTTTCAGTTAATTTGTTTTGTAGATTGGTGCAGCCATCTATCTGCCGGAACGGGAACGAAAAGTTAAGTGCAAGTTAACTTCCAATTAACTTCATTTTCTTTCAAGTTGATGGGATAATTCATCAAAAAAATTTTAAAAAGTATTTATTAATACATACAATTGTCAAGTTTATATGAGTCAACAGAAAATTTAAAAACATGGTATATAAAAAGTTCTTTTTATCTTGTAAATATTTAGCTTTTGATTCATCTCTTAATGTAGTGATTCAAAACCGGTGTGTCGCGGCACTTTTGGGTTACGTGAGATCAGCCAGGGGTGCCGCGATTAATTTGGGACGATAGGCACTGCAGTGATAATATCAAAACTGGCAACAAAAGATGAAACTCAATCTCTTAACAAATGGTGCAATGAATGCGCATAAAAGTAACTCTGATACAGCATGCTTGAAGTGTGAAAATGCTTCTTTGTTTGAAGATAAATGTGCTTATACAGCTGAAATACAACATTTCACATGCGCGTAGTGTGAAATGTGTTTGTTTGAAGATAAATGTGCTGTCCAATTGTTTTTACGACATAGCGCATAAACTGATGTTTTGATAGAAAATCTATTTATTGTACTGCAGTGATAATCCCAAAACTCGCAATAAAAAAAGTACTCAATCTCTTAACAAATGGCCCAATGAATGCGCATAAAAGTCTAATGAACAACAATGATACAGCATGCGCAAAGTGTGAAAATGCGTTCTTGTTTGAAGATAAATGTGCTGTCCAATTTTTTTTACGACATAGCGCATAAACTGATGTTTTGATAGAAAATCTGTTTATTGTACTGCAGTGATAATCCCAAAACTCGCAATAAAAAAAGTACTCAATCTCTTAACAAATGGCCCAATGAATACGCATAAGAGTCTAATGAACAACAGTGATACAGCATGCGCAAAGTGTGAAAATGCGTTTTTGTTTGAAGATAAATGTGCTGTCCAATTTTTTTACGACAAAGCGCATAAATCTGAAGTTTTGATGGAAAATCCATTTATTATACTGCAGTGACAAACCTAAAACTCGTAGTAAAAAATGTACTTTTTCTCTTCACAAATGGTTCAATGAATGCGAATAAATGAGTAATGATCTGCTCTGATTACAGTATTTCACATGCGCGCTGTGCGAAAATGCGCTTTTTACTGTGAGTTTTTTTTCTAGGTAATAAAGCATTGTTAGTATCGAACGCATATGTACGTTCATAGCTCAAATTGAGTGGTTGAGTGAGAACGCATAATCTGGTACAAAAACCATTGGGAGAAAATACAATAAACAAAGCTAAAAGTAAATCATAAAACCAGTATCGTTCTTTAACAGTGGCAAGTCATAATATGAAACAACAGTTAAATTTCCAACGCCCGCAAACTTTTCGTACGTCTACGTAAGGCGAAAAGGGTAAGTTAACATCACTCGTAGGCAAATTGTTCAAGGATATAACGCGCATAAAACAAATTTCTGCAGTCATTAATTATAAAAGGCATTCTCAGTGATGTACGCGAAATAATTAATCGTCAAATAAAGATGTTTTGAAAGCTTTCTTGAAAGCGTTGAAGTCTAAGCGTTTTCAATGTGATATTTTCAACAATCGTACTAAACTGTCAGAATATTTAAAATAGGAGAATATATAATTAGAGAGTTGGCATTAATAGGCTTTAGAACTCCAAGTAAAATTCTGAAATCAGTACTTTGTTTCAAATTTTGATTTTAATTTTAATTTTAATATATTGAATTATTTATAATTTTTTTTTAAATTTAAAAGTAAGAGAGATCGTATTTTAGAAAAAAATAACCCGACCAAAGTTTAATCTTTGAACTCTCAGATTCTGAAACCTATCTCTGTCGACTTCCCTACCTAACCAGCTTCTTCTATTCCGCAAATTTGGTACGAACTTGTACCATCAGATTAAACCGCGTTAGATGGCTGGGACTAGGAAACGCAATTTTCACCTAACTTCCAGGTGGTCTTTATATCCATTTTACTTTTGCGTGTTTCGTCAGGGAAAGGAGAATATCAGTAATTATATATATATATATATATATATATATATATATATATATATATATATATATATATATATATATATATATATATATATATATATATATATATATATATATATATATATATATATATATATATATATATATACAGTTGGTTCTCTGTTTAACGACTTTCAAGGGACCGTGAAAAATCGTCCTTAAGTAGAGATCGTCCTTAAACAGAATTTGTGAAAAAATAACATTTCCCTTCACATTTTACAGGCTTAGGACTGTCAATATATTTCTTAATATATTGGCGTGTTTAAAAATGTTATTTTTATTATCATCATTATTTTATTCACAAAAAGTTATTTTAAATTACATTGAAAAAAAAGTGTATAAACAATACAATGAATTACTTTTTAAAAAATTCAAAAAGTGTTGATTGCTTCATTCGCCTTGTTTTCGTTATTCTCTTTTCCAGATTTTCTAAAATGTTAAATGAGTCACCTTCCATTTTCGATGAAATATAGCGTCGGAGAACATCTAGAGCAAAAATTGCATCTGTGTAAGACGGTGGCAGTGTCTCGTTTTCCGTGTCTTCAACTTCACCTTCTTCGTCTGACACTGTGTTTTCGTGTACAATATCTTCATAAATTTGTTCTACATTTCTGAAATCTGTTGTTAAAACATATTTATCACAATTGTAGAAATCTTGAACTGAAACATCCTCATCTTCAACAAGACTTCTCCATTCTTCAGGGGTAATGTCATCTTCGTTGATTTCTACATCCGTACTTTGCAGTTCCACTACAAGTTCTTTGTGAATGCAGCAACGCGAAAGCAGTTTTTTATTGTGGATGAAGAAACTTCTTTCCATGCTGATGTTATCATGTGCATTGCTTCCAAGATTGTAAATTTTCTAATTTTTATACTGTCAGCCGAATTGTTTATTAATTTCCTAAATAAAGACTTTCTGTAGTATGCTTTCACACTGCGAATGATACCCAGGTCTAATGGCTGCAACTTGTTAGTGCAATTAGCTGGTAAGAAATGGATAGTCAAATTTGTAAGTCCAGGGATATTTGGAGTATGTGCAGTGGATCGGTCGATTAAAAGTAAAACTTTTCTCTTTTCTCGATGCATTTTTGCATCAAAATTTCTAATCCAGTCAATAAAAATTTGTGATGTCATCCACGCTTTATTGTTATTGCGGTACTCACAAGGTTTTCTGGTGATATTCTTAAAACACCTTGGTTGCTTTGATTTGCCTATAACTAGTGGTGGAAATTTCTCAGATCCATCCGAATTAGTGCACAGTAAAACAGTCAATCGTTCCTTACTGTGTTTTTCACCAAATCACTTTTCGCCCATATACGTTAAGGTTTTATTAGGCACCATATTGTAGAATAGGCCCGTCTCATCTGCATTGAATATGTTCTTCTCATCATATCCATCTAATATCCCTTTCAGCACTATTTTCCATTCATCCACTATTTTTTCATCTACGGAGCCACTTTCGCCAGATATGCTTTTAAATATTTAAATACAAGCCCGTATCTTTCTTTCAACTTTGTTAGCCAACCAGCCGAAGCCTGAAAATTTTGCATTCTAAACTTTTCTGCCAGAATAATAGCATTTTCTTTAAATATCACTCCGGAAATTGGAATGTTAGATGCTCTTGCTTGATGAAACCATTGCAGGACTGCCTTCTCAAACTCTTCTGATCGGCCACATTGAATTTTCTGCCGTTTGGATTTGGATCCCAAACCAAATTTTTGTGCTGCTTCAAGAATTTTCTCTTTGCTTGCTAAAATGCCTTTGAGAGTAGACTCGGGTAGCTGAAATTGTCTTGCGAATTGGACTTTTGTTATTCCAACACTTTCTTCCCAGTTTTTAATAATTTTCACTTTTCGTGTAGCGTAAGAGGCTTTCGCTTTGATGCCATTTTGCTTTGCTCACCTCGTATTCGTACTGGAATAAGCTCCTACACACAACCATGAATTCTCTAAACATGAACACGTGCTTCCCAGAAGGAGTGAGAGAGGGGTGCTTTTGGACAGTTCGTAAATCACATGACAACATGGTAGGTACAATATAGTGATTCCACACCCGCACTAAGAAATTCGATCCACCAGGGAAGAATGTTCGATCTTCCGAGAAACAGTAATCCCCCCCTCCCCCGGTTTTTTCCACTGCAACAAGTCTATGATTGCAACAAACATAATGGAAATTCTGGGTCTGTTATTGAAACCAAACTCCCCCACAGAAAGTAACCCTCCTGTAGATAAAATGTTGAAGAAAAAGTTTATCATGTAAGAAAAAATCGTCGTTAAATAGAAACAAAATCGTCTTAAAATATAATTTTTTTACGTCGGAGGGACCGGGACCGGGAAATATCGTCTTTAAATAGAGATCGTCGCTAAGTAGAGCGTCGTTAAACAGAGGACCAACTGTATATATATATATATATATATATATATATATATATATATATATATATATATATATATATATATATATATATATATATATATATATATATATACATATATATACATATATATATATATATATATATATATATATATATATATATATATATATAAATGTATAACTCATATTTAATGTCGGATCACGGTCGTCCAATTATATGGTGAATTTCTCTGAGAAATTGCCACACCTTAATTCTAAAATTAATTTTATATCAAACTAACTGAATTACACAATTGATGGTAATGTTTTCCGAAGCGAAACATGGGTATTTCGCAAATATTAATATACTAAAGAGATTATTTTGCTATTTTAATCTCTTTAAATATAAAGCAGAGTAAATTTCTATTGAACAATTCTTTTAGCATAGAAGACTAGATTTACACCTCATAATATTTCACATCCTCGTCTGCATTAATCGATCGATACGCATCTGAATTCAGCATGTCATTTAGTTCGAAACATATGACATTCTACCAGATAATTTGAGATTTGAAATCTTATAACTTCCACTCACAGAAAAATCATGTACAACAGGCATTATATGAATTCTAACTTCTATATCGGCGAAATCAGGTATTTCTTTACCAAAGTAAACACGGAGCATAATTTTATCTACAGAGAAAGTACCGTTTGATGTATAAATAAAACTTTTCTGGATAAACGTCTTTTGACAGACACTATAATTGAAGATATATCTCAAATTTTCCTTCTCGTAAACAAAGACTAGCAATCCTTTTAGATCGATATGAAAGGCATGATAGATGGTGTTACTGGTATAAAAATGAAAAAAAAGGCAGTTCTAAAACAAGTAAATTGACAAGTGACGCTTTTCAAAGCGGTGGTATGATATTCCACATAAATTTCATGGGTTTATGCTATTAGGAAATGTAAAATAAATGCCTGGGAATAAAATTCCGTAAACTTTCAGCAAAGAAATTTTAAACTTTTTAATCCTTGTTCTCTTCGGAAAATTTATAATATATATATATATATATCTATATATATATATATATATATATCTGAAATGTATTCAACTCTGAGTATTCCCTTTCGACATAAAATAAATTGTGATTTGGCTAAAAGTTGGTTCGAAATTCCTTCAAGAGCTTTTAGAAAGAAATTATTTTGCGAGGGTTCATTTTCATTATTTTTCATCTGTAATACTAGATGCAATTTAGATCGATATTAACCTTCGACCGTATTTTCAAAAATGAAGCAACGAATGCATAAAATATCAACCTTATTACCCCCCATTTTCACGTATCCATCATTTCTACTGGTATGCCCACATATAGCATGAACGTTTTTGCGACAGATTCTGCATGTATGGGCACCACATTTAACCCTTTGAAGGGCGCCTTTTGCACAGTGCGAATGCGTAAATCGAGTCTTTTTTCTCTTGCATTCAATGTATTCCAGTTAAATGATCAGAAAAGTTGTTAGTACTGCCATCTGTTATCAGTTTAAAGAAGCAAAAACATTTTGCTACCTTTAATTGGAAAAATTTTCAAGATTCTTTAGATTAAAAAATTTTGGGAACCAGAAATGGAAGGCACTTCGGTAATCATGCCTTCACCAATACTTTGGTTTATTCCATTGTGGACAACAATGTCATCCGTGTCTCTTGCAACAGGTTCTTTCTCTTGCAAAGGGTAATCTGTTTCTATTCGTTGTTTTGTTTTCTTATTGGTGTATCAATACCCCCCTGTTTAGACAAGCATCGAAAATATCATGCCTCGCGGCATGACAGTCAAAACGGCACCTTTTTTACTCGCCTGGTTGTCATTTGACATTAGATAGAATGCCTAGGAAATGTATGAAATACTAAGCGTTTTATACATTGGCGACCCATTTTTGGCATTCTATAGGTATTCTAGGCATTGTATACACCGCCTAATTTCACACATTAATGACAACATATATATCATTAAGGACAGAAAATTATACGGAATTATATTACTTTTGCTCAAAGTTTGGGGTTTACATGGAAAAAGTAGTAAAATTCAAAAGATTAATTTTATTTCACGTCTAAAAAATATGCGAGAGAAAGTAATGCAAATTCTCCGAACATAAACTTAAAGCATAGTGCTTTATGTAATAAATATTGGTAAAGGTGAATTTTTTTCACGAATTTTGAAAACTGAAAATTAAATTATGAGAAGGGAAGCAACGTAAATTTTCACTTGCACAGACAGAATGAAATATCGTAATTTACTTTTAAAAAATCTACAAAATTGAAAATTCTTCGATTTATCTTCATTTTTATGTCTATTTTTTAAGGCCTGGAATAGCATGTAATTACATTATCCCGAAATAGATAATTTCAGAGAAATAGGGCGACGCGTTAACATCTCATTTATAAGCTCGTTTATGAAACAAATATATGGTTATGTTGCAACCACGCATACTCTATAATGCAAAAATTTTCTGCTTTCGTCATGTACATGAATACTTGTAAACTAACTCTGAACTAATAGCTACTGGCTCCGAACTAATAGCTACTAAGTCCCGTGCATAAACATATTATGAACATCGCTTAAAACTTCTTGAGATAATTGCTTTCAGGACGATACGCGACACCATCACTTTGTTGTAACATTTCCTCTCCTGAAACTATAATGGGTTTTTAAAATTGAGGCAACTCAATATATTTTAAAGGCTTTAAGGATTAACGAGAATTAAAAAAAATATTAGGGTATTAATATTCACTATTGAAAGAACTTCAGACTTATATGGGGAAAGTTTAGGGAAGAACATATTCATTCATTAAACTATAATAGAAACACGACTTAGTATAGTTTCATAATCTAAGGTAAGTTGGGGTAGCTGGGCTATCCTCTTCCAGACTTTTCCTTTACATATCAGGGGGGGGGGAATCCACTCTGTTGTGGCAACACTGGTAAGCAGAAGTCAAGAAAACAACATCCCTTTGGTCTCCAGCTTGGTTGAAGAATGTTTTATGGCCGTTTGTCCAGTACACGTGCGCCCACGTGTCTAGTCGATTAGTTTTTACTTTTTTGAGCTGCCACTAAGTTCTTTGCACTGATCAAGAAGCTCCTTTGTAGATTCGAAACGGCCGTATGCAAAATAATTGCATCTTACTGCTATTTGTGCTTTATTTACGTCGGATTTCCTTTTTATTCCTTTAGCACAAAGGTTTTATCTTTACTTTTCAAGAGCAGGACATTTTGTGGTATGAAGACGATATTGTAAAATTGATTAGACCCCAATCCACATGTACAAATTGGAATATGGAATTTTCAGTGCTCCAGGGAAAAAAGTTTTTTTTTTATTTGGGTATGAGTAAGTTTAACTATTTAAGTAAAGTATTTAAGTCACACATTTTTTTTCTTTTTCACTTAAGCTTACTACTGGTTAAGTCATTACAAAAAACATTTTTTGCAAGTGACACATAAATTCGCCCATTAACTCATTAACTTACTCAGGTGCTTGTTAAACTCAAATTAATATTGTACTTTTAAGGAGAAAATTTCGTTACAGCTACTAAGTAAGCTAGAAAGTATGTTTGCACTTCTGAAAATGTGTTTATAATCAATTACATTGTGTTTTTTAATCCCTTTGTGTGTTATTTTTTTTCCAGTGTTTGCAACAATCTGTCTTACATTGGTAATTGCTTTAAAAATAATTTTTAAATGGAGATAGTATTTATTTTTCTAGATATTGGACCCAGTTACCAAGTCACAGATTCTGCTGTTTCTTAAGAGAAATAGACAGGGATGGTCCACTTACCTCAATTATCAGGGGAACTGGGCCCACCTGTGTTTAAAAATATATATAATATTTATATATAATAAAAACCAATATCATAGCTTAAACATACTCCCTAAGACTTGCTAAAATACATCTAATAGAAAGATTTTTGAATATTATAATTATTAGTATAATTTTAATGTGTTAAAAGTATGGTATATAAAAAAGTTGAAAACCTATGGCCCAGTTACCCCAACTTACCTTATATGGTTTCTAATTTTGGGGATGCTCAGATAAAGAGCTTTAGAAATCGTTAAGGCAAATTCAGGGTGTTTGGAAATGAACTTCCCAACTTTGGCTCTGAATATCTGGAAATCACATAAAGAAAAGATGTAAATGGATTATGTTCTCTAGAGAAGGGTTTTCCCAAACAATGTTTTAACCAGTTAATGGCCGAATGGCTAGGGCGCTGGTTTTCTATACCAGAGTGTTTGGGTTCGAATTCCACTCTTGGGGGACGATTTTAGTCGTTCGGAACCGGCCTTAAGTAGAAGGTCCCGGTCTAGTTAGCCCTTGTGTAGCAAAAAAAATGATGTACTGCTCTAGACCAAACCAAACCCAAACTATGTTCAACGGAAAACGGGTGTTCCCTTTAAAGTTAATAGGTGTTCCGTGATAACCTGGAGTTGTTTTATATCCTGTAACGGCTACAAGAAATTTAAACATGTTTGGCGGATAAATGTCTAAATAATTAAGTATTCATGCCAATACTAAATAAATAATTCATGTTTTTCTTCTCATGTTTCAAAATTTTATGGATTATGTGTTATTACGTGCCCTACAAAAGAAACAACTTGTTCCCGAAAAATTTCAGGATTTACGAGGTGTTCCATGGCAGGAAATGTTTGGGAAGTCCTACTCTTGAGAGTCAAAAAAGCATTTCTCAGTTTTAATTAATTTTCAGAGCAATAGATGGCGCCTCAGACGTCAGGATGTTATCACCGTTTCCCCATTACAGGAGTTATACTGTAATGTTACAGTGGCTTTTCCACATTACAGTAGCATTGTCATTAAATACAACAAGGTATAATAACATCTAAATTATCATATAAGGAACTTTTTAAATAAGAGAAATTATGCAGAGAGTCTGTAAGACGGCAGACGTTTGCAAAAGATTCAAGAGGAGATTCCTGGACATAATACTAAATAAACAACATCACTGGGGGTGCACCCTGATCCGGTTTGCAGTTGTTTTGCTCATTGATCAAATCTAGAATAACTCTAACATTTGTGCTTTTATTAGCAGAAAGAATCTCTAATGATCTACATTTCCATCGATTTAAGGTATCTGCATACGTTCTGAGCAAATAAATATATTTTTAGTTCAAATGTGATATAAAATCATGAAAACAAATACCATTTTTGTAAAAATTTCATAACATCTTCAAATAGAGGAAATTGTTTTACAAATTTTTAGTACAATTGAGTGCTTGACCTTTAGCTTACGGGACCCATTTTTTCCAATTCCCTCTTTAGAACGGGAAATTTTATACCCCCTTTATAAGAACAGTCAGGGGTTTATATATATATATATATATATATATATATATATATATATATATATATATATATATATATATATATATGCCGGATTTGGTTCTTCACGCCAAACCTATTATTAACACATTAATCCGAAAGTCCTGATAATCATTTTTCACTTGGCAGTCGACTATGGTCCGGTGGTGAGGTAATGTGTAGAATCCAATTTGAATACAGTGACCACAACTCCAGTACTAATTAAGAATATTTATTAAATCTCTTTACGACTCTCAGCTCCATAACTAAATAAATTGCTTCCCAATCCCCATTAAAATCTGTGCGCCTACGGCACACATCTTTACTCGTTGCTATCTCTCCATGGCTCTGAAACAAATCCTTTGTTCTTAGCTTTTTAACCAACGCTTAGTGACGCTCATTACTTATTCGTGTCTTCATAACTTACATGCTCTTTTGCTGACAATGCATTTTCTTAGCGCCAAGCTCAAGGCTACATCTACCTAAAATTCTCCATGTGGTTCTGTGGTTCTTCGGAATTGAATCAAGTCAAACCCACTAATTCTATTTTCACTGCAATACCTTATGCCGCTTATTTGAACTCCCAGACTTTTAAATTGTTAATCCTATATTTTAATAACTAAAATCCCATTTTAAGGTCGCACGATCGCCTCCCCATACTTTTAGCCTCATATATATATATATATATATATATATATATATATATATTTATTTATTTATTTATTTATTTATTTATTTATTTATATATACATTCATAGACAAAAAAAAACACGACGCACTAAAAAGGGGTAATCCGAATGGAACGAAAACCGGTAGATGTGATGTACATGTACAGAAAAACTAATGATTACAATTTGAGAAAAATTGGATGATTTATTAGAGAGAAAGAGCTACACAAATTGAAAAAGTCAATAACGCGTTGGTCCAACTCTGGCCCGTATGCAAGCAGTTATTCGGCTTGCCATTGATTGATAGGGATGGTGGATGTCCTCCCGCGGGATATCGTGACAAATTCTGTCCAATTGGCGCGTTTGATCGTCATAATCCAGAGCTGGTTGGAGGGCCCTGCCCATAATGCTCCAAACTTTCTCAATGGGAGAGAGATCCGGTGACCTTGCTAGCCAAGGTAGCGTTGCGCAAGCACGAGGACAAGTAGTAGAAACTCTCGCCGTGTGCGGGCGGGCATTACCTTGTTGATATGTAAGCCCAGGATGGAGTGATACGAAGTGCAACATAACGGGGCGTAGAATATCGTCGACGTACCGCTGTGCTGTGAGGATGCCGCGGATGACAACGAAAGGGGTCCTGCTATGAAATGAAATGGCATCCCAGACCATCACTCCTGGTTGTCGGCCCGTATGGCGGAAGATAGGTTGGTATGCCACCGCTGTCCGGTGCGTCTCCAGACACGTATTCGCTGTTCATCGGGGCTCAATTCGAAGCGGGACTAATCAGTAAAGACATTTCTACTCCATTCAGTGACATTCCAGGTCGAATGCGCCCGACACCTCTGCATACGAGCTTGTCGGTGTACAGAGGTCAATGGTAGTCGGTGCAAGGGGCGCCCGTGAGCTCAACCTCCTTTCAATGAGCCGCCTATGAATGGTCCTTGCAGTCACTGAAGCACCAGTTGCACGTAGAATCGATTATAATAGTGAGTCTGTGGGTGTGAGTGCCGCTCTAACGATTGCTCGGTCCTCACGTTCTGACGTTTCTCTAGGCCGACCACATACTTCTAGACGCTGTGTTTGGCCATGGTTCACCCATTCCTGCCAACATCAGTCTTAATTTGAGCTCCATTGAGGCTGCTGTGTGCTAACCCTATAGGATTCGCTCACCTCAATGTTAACCTATGGAGAAAAAGTGTCCAAGGATTGCCGACTTGGATTGATAGATTAAAAAGGAATGTGCTCCTTAATAGAGAAAGCAATTTTGCACCTTGGGACATTTTTCGCTTTTTTAAAAATATACAAATAATTGATTAAAATTGAAATTAATCGAGAAAAAAATCTGGTCTACTGTGTTTTAATGTTTCATAAATTCCTTTGGTGGACGAAATTTATAAAATGAATCCTGTTTCAAGGTGCAGAAAAGTTCAGGCTATCTGAAAATACCATTTGTATTACACTGCTATCAGCATTTATGGTGGTGTGAATAGAAGACACGTTTACTCCACTGCTTATTACTCCATAGGTAAACATTACGGTGAGCGAATCCTATAGGGTTAGTACACAGCAGCTTTAACTGCAGTGCTCTTGCAGTACCTAGTTCAAGGAGCAACTAAATAAATTGCGATTGTTTGGTAGTAAATTCCAGTCACCACTTATACGACGTTTTTTCACTTATACGACGTCACCACTTATACGACGTACATTAAGAAATATACCAATCACTATAATGCTTCATAAACACCCACTATTTCTTCCTTTCGTGATATATTGACAACGTAACATTTATATACTCTTCCTAACGTATTCCCTTTTCCATTATAAGCCTTTTGCAAACTTTTTTGTAGGCTAAAAACAAACCATGCTGAACATATGTCTGGAAACTTTTATCTTCCATTTAACGGAAAACACCAAAGTCCTGCATTAACACATACATCACCTCGCCTGACAGGTTCTAAAGTAGCTCAGCGATACAGGGCTCGTGTGATGGATATGTTAACAATTTATCTTACTCTGGACAAAGAATTTATTCGCTCAAGTTGGCAACATAACTCCAGGGAAAGTATTTTGTTAAAAAAAAAGGCCCGAGAAGTTTTTTGAATAATGGTAGTTAATGCCGTGTTGATTCAAGAAAGTAGCATTTAACAGCGGTTTTCAAATTGTTTACGACCTTTACGTGATACTTGAAGATAAGGAATGTTTGGTCTGATTTATGTGTTTCACGGCCAGATAGTTGTTTTTAGGCTGCAAATGTTTTCTTTATTGTCGCACATCTTTTGTCTCTTTTTATATACACATTTTTCTATTAATTTTCAATATGAGGTTACGAGTTGCGGATACATTCTAAGTAGCTGTTCACATAGAATCCGTCAGGGTCATCTTTACTCGTATTGAAATATATATAACCAATCTCCAAACCATTAGCCACGATATTCTTTAGGTTTATTAAAATATGTCCTATAAATTAGGTTTGTTTAAAATATGTCAATACGAGTAACTCTGACGCTTATGGATTCTGTGTGAAGAGGCCCTTACAGTTAAATAACGATTAGAGCTCCTAAATATGCAAACTGATGCGCAGGCGTCCACCTTGTTTCTTCATATCACCAAAACACCCCATTCAGTGATTCTGTACTGTTTACCACCAGTTTACAAAACATCGATCTTAAACTTCCTGTTAGGAAAATGAACCTTAAAAGGGCCATCTAAACTTCAGTTTATTAGATCATTTACTTGTATTACTTTCCGACATTCATGCTGTCAGTGGCGCCGGAAGAGTCAAATATAGAGGGGGGCAAAGTAAAATAGATTAAAACTTTTACACCTTTATTATTTTGAATACATATATACGGTTATAAAAAATAAACTTTTATGTTATTTTATGTTATATTATGCCTTATCACACGTCAACGTGTACGCGTTTCAAATGCATCGTATTCAAGATTCCCTTTCGCGATGAAAAAACATCGTGTAGGGTTGCTTTCGAATCGCAAAAGCAAACGTCTGGAATTGGCGTTTAAACGCGCTTGCGTACCTGAAATTGACGATTAATCGCTCCTGCGTATATAGAATGACGTTTATCGCGCTTGCGTTAACGAGTGTGAGGTTGCAATTTAGTATTCAATTTTGTTAGGCTTTATGATTTTAGATGAAAATTCTAATATTTTACGAGCGCTAGCTAGGTAGAAACAAAAAATTTAATTTTTCTAGGGGGGGGGCAAGTGCCCTCCCTTGCCCCCCCTTTCCGGCGCCACTACATGCTATCGTTTTAGACTGATGTAGCACTTATTATCTAACAAGTAATGGCGTCACAGCAGCTTTGACGTCATACATCTGAGAAATGTTGTTTTTCGTTTATTTTCCCCATGGTTTGTTATTTTTCCTTACCAGTGTATTTTATGCAAGTATGTCAATGTTATGTTACTGGCTTGTATAAATACTGCTCGAGTTAGAGCAAAGGGGCCGCTAGCAGCAGACACAGTTGAACTCACGAGCTAGTGAGATTCGTATGTTAGAAGTCTCTGTGTGAGATTGTTTTGATTATACAAATGTTTCAAGTTATTGCTTTTAATATTTTTAAATGTTTATTGAAGTTTCGAATAAACGTAATTATTTTAACTTAAGTCTTGCTGATTTCTAAACACACCTCATGCCAGACCAGTGCGTGCTCTTATATTGTCACTCTGCGTGACACTTCCTTTTACTGCAGCTTTACAAGAACAACCGCTTTATAATGTAAAATATTACGCTGCATTATGCTCATATTCCTAATTTTTAATTTATATTCTTTAACACTATTAATACATTAAAGCTCGAACATTATTTTGTATTATACCTGAAAACTTAATCCAATCTTTCCACCGTAAAGCCTTCGAAATCAATCTTATTCAAAAGTATTAAAATTTTATGGTGGTATATTGATTTAAACAAAAATGTAAGATAGAGAGGCATATAATTTTAAAGTTACATCCACAGAAAGCTCTAAAAACCTTATAAGAGATATAAAATATTTAATTAAAAATAAGTTTAATATTTCAGGATAGCGTTCCCTCTCCTCTCTTTGTTCAGTTTCCACATTGGGTTAGTTTTAAAATTTCTGTATAGCTTATGAAGTTGACAATGATAGCAGTTCCGCTCTTTATATGTGTTCAGCCTGCAGTGTTGTGTGTTAATTTTTTATTTACTGTTTTTATCAGTTACTAGTTGGTACTCGTCAAAACATGACTGATGGATAGTAAATAAATGCACTAATACCGAAATTATACTCAACACATCATTGCCAGATGTTGAAAATCCTAATATTAAGAATAGAGAAATACACTTTAAAAAACTACTATTAAACCCAAAAAAAGAAATAGGGTTACTCAACAGAGCGCAATTTTCCGTTAGGTTTAATTCTATAGGTCACAAACATAATTAAAATTAAAAATGGCAGAGAGAGAGGGCTAGAGAGATTCCTCGGAATAAACAAATTAACGTGTTTATGCGGCCTTAGTATCTAAAGCACTAGTATCTAAAGCATGCACTTAGTATCTAAAGCATGCTTAGTATCTAAAGCACTATTTAAACATGCCACTGAGCATGCGCAGAAAAAAATTAATGTATTTATGCTGCCTCGTGCTTAGTGAGTATCTAAAGCCAGATTTAAACATGTCACTGAGCATGCGCAGAAAGGAATTTTTAATTGTAAATTCTCGCTAATGAATAGAAATTGCGGCTACGAACACCAAATTTGACATACCTATAGATTAAAATCTTTCGTTGAAGACCAAACTGAAGTAAATTGATGCAGTAGTTTTCTGTCCCGGACTGCCCAAAGAATCGGTTTAGCAACTTATATGTCTAGATTTTATTACTTCTACCCTTGCTTCCTGCTTTTTCCCAAACTCCCAGTTTCTTCTACTCTTTTTTTCTGTTTCTTGAGTTTGGAAATTTCATATACTGTCTTCACAAAACATTAGAGTTGTTTTTACAATGGATTCCAGTACGCTGCGGAATCCGAGGAAATGAACTCGCGGACTTGACACAGAGATGCGCTGCAGTTATGCAGAACCTGTGTAGGCCAATCGCATATCTATACTAATATATAAAGAGAGAGCGATTTTGTACGTGGAGGGTAATCTTCAGAACCACTGCATCTATTTGAAAAATTCTTTCACTGTTTGAAAGGTACATTATTCCAGATGGACATAGGCTATATATTATGTATATCTGATCAGTAGAAATAAAGTTAGGAGCTTAATCCTAACAATCTCCATTGTTACCGTTACTGTCCTCTACCGCTTTTTGTGCCGAAGTCTTCAACGATCGTTAGCGTGGTGCTATCTATACTTATATATAAAGAGAGAGCGATTTTGTATGTGGAGGGTAATCTTCAGAGCCACTGTACATATTTGAAAAATTCTTTCACTGTTTGAACGGTACATTATTCCAGATGGACATAGGCTATATATTATGTATATCTGATCAGTAGAAATAAAGTTAGGGGCTTAATTCTAACAATCTCCATTGTTTCCACTACCGCTTCTGTCTTCTATCGCTTTTTGTTCCGAAGATTTCAACGATCCTTATCGTGGTACTATCGCGGTGGGCTTCTGTTCTGACGCTAGCGGTTCGAACCTAGCCGTTCTCCGGCACGCCTTTTTCTTTTAAAAAATTTATTTTAATTATTAACTAACATAAAATCAATTTAAGGTATTATTTAGGTTATTATTAAGGTAAAAAAAGATTTACAATTTATTTTCTATCAACTGGAAATTTATTGGTAAAATATTTTGTCCAACCCGGACAAAGTCGGGACGGGCCGCTAGTCTATATATAAAACAGTTCTGGAACTGACTGACTCACTGACATACAACGCACAAACCAAACCGCTGGAGCTAAAGGGCTGGAATTTTGAATGGCGGTTCTTCTTATAGTGTAGGGGTGCACTAAGAAAGATTTTTGAAAATTTCTTAGATTTTTTAAATTAAATTTTTATGCTGTTTTAGTAACTTTTTTTAAGTTTGCATTTAAAATAATAATTTGAGGACTATAAAATTTATATCACAAGAAATATCATAAAAATTTCTTTAAAATGTAATCATTCTCGAATCCTTACCTCCATTTTCTGATTTTTGGTGAATTTTTAAAGATTAAATTTTAGAATTTTATTTATTAAATGCTGATCACGTGATTTATTTTTCTGGTACTTTGAATAAATTTATCATCACGTCCATAGCAATGAAGTAGACGAAAAAAAATTTCCCTTGCTAATGCGGCAGACGGTTGCACATTATCCAAAAAAGATATTAAAATACAGTAAAAGATATGTTCCTCAAACTGTACTATATTAACTGTACTATATTCTTTAGTATGTCCTATTTGATATAATTTGAATATTTTCTTCTACATTATTTTGTCTATAAAAATATCCCTTACGATTTATATATATATATATATATATATATATATATATATATATATATATATATATATATATATATATATATATATATATATATTTTTTTTTTTTTTTTTGGCATTAATAGCATACATTGACCGTTGTATTTAATTTGAATGTACTCCGTAGCGAAGTGCGGGTTTTCAGCTAGTAAATCTATAAGACAATTTATCCGGAAGAAATTGAAGGACTTATTTTAAGAAGAATTAAATGAGAAGAATCCTAATAAGTTATAGGTTGTTAAGCGGACGGTGGACTTTAAAATTTATTATTTTTTTACTTTTTATCATAGAGATATGAAATTTTATACATATATACATTTCACCATAAGTATATTGAATACCTTAACAGAAATTTTCCTATCTTATTTTATTTTTAAGATTTAAAAAAAAATTAATTTAAAAAAAAAAAATTAAAATGTTCCTTGAGACTTAATTTTGGAGATATTTCCTCGATTTTGAATTGTTATATTTTAAAGATGTATTACAAACAAATCTGGGTAATAATTATTTAATACCTTGCATAGTTAATTTTTGAGAAATTTTTTTCTGAATTTCATCCCTATTTTCATCGAAGTTGTGACTTTTTATAAGTTATGAACCAAATTTAATTAACTTAGTGAAGTCGAATTGTAAAATGCATACCGAATTTCTTTGTAAACAGTATCAGGATTCTCCCTTATCAATTCCATGAATTTTGAACTAAAATTAAGTCCTATGGTGCATTTATAAAATCTAAAAACCTTGAAATATTACCGATTTAAAGTTTATTACTGCACTTTCCTTTATTACTAACTTTATAGAAGTTTCATAAATGATGTTTTACTTGAAAAAATCTATTTTTACTATTATCCTACAGATATATATATATATATATATATATATATATATATATATATATATATATATATATATATATATATATATATATATATATATATTTATATATATATATTTATATATATATATATTTATATATATATATTTATATATATATATTTTACAATAACATAATCAATATTACAATAAACAAGGTTTGCTCATATAAAGGTCCACGGTCACCTTAACCATTTAACTGTCAAATAATTTTGATGATTTTAGTGCGGAAAATGTCAACTTTTTATTGCAAAAATCAAATGTTTCGTACAAAATAACGTACATGACCTGACATCTACTGAATAAAGCAAAAATTCACCTCCCGAGATATTGTACTAGTGCTGCCATCTATTGAATAAAGTCCAAATTAACTTGTCCCGAGATCGATTCGGGTTTGCCAATGAGGTGCAAGAAAAAAAAATCCGCCCCGCGTGAAATTCGGACAGGGAATTTTGGAACACAAGTTGCGCACCCGACACTATCTCGAGCACGGCAATTAAAAAGGTTAATAGCGCATACATTCCATATTTCCCAAGGAAGGATTCGATAGCCATGATCCGGCTTTTAACTGGTCAGGACTGTATGGCTAAACATCTGAGCCGCTTGAAAAGTCTAGTGAGTCCTTTCTGCACTATTTGTGGTATACCCCAAATTATGGACATTTCTTCCAGACCTCTGAGGCACTGTCGGAACGAGATTTTTGCAGCCGATATTGGGAGACAAGAGTATTGAGCAATTGATACATTGCTGTTTCCTTCTTCATTTTACTTTGGTTTCTTCTTGTTCATGTCTGTTTTTTTGCACCGCTTTCTTATTGTTTTTGTTTATTGCTTTCCATTGGCAATAAAAAAAAAGTTTGTTATTTCCACGTTTAATAGTTTTTTTACAATGTACTTGCAATGTTCCCACAGACTGCCTTTCTTTCACCATTTCTTGCCAGAGGTGTGATTTGTTGTTCGGCTCCTGATACAGAAAACCTTTTTTAATTCCAATTGAGTAATAACTGTTTGTAATTGAGTAATAACTGTATAACCACTCTTTATGACATGGCAATTTTTGTAATCGTGGCCAAACAAATGTTCATTTTCTACATTCTGTTTTGAGTATTAATGTGCACAAGGTATCTTTTCTTACTAAATTGATGATGCTGAACAATTTTGTAATTGACTTGTTTCCCGTATCTCCTACCATTTTTAAGATAAAAACGCTAATTTTAAAATTTGCCGATAGATGGCATTGTAAGTTGTCTCATGGAGTAGCACATAGCGTTTTTACTATACCTAGACACCAACTTTATGGCCTAAGCTATCACCGTTTAGAAGTTAAGGGGGGTTGTAACGGATATAGGCAGGAACCCTATATATATAAATGAACGTATGTATGTATGTTTCCGAATCACTCTGGAACGCCTGCAGCAATTTCAACTAAACTTGGTACACATATCACTTACATTCTAAAAGGCACCCCTAGTACCCCTAGCACCCCTAGCACATGTAAAAATAATCGAAAACGACTGATATTAGTGTCGAACCCATAGTTTTCGAGATCGTTGAGATGAATAGTGACACTCCCGATGCCGTTTAAGTGAAGTTCAGCCTTACATCACCATTGGGGGGGGAGAGGGGGGAAAGAGGGGGTAAAAATAAAATGTCCAAAATGACAGATAGTAGTTCCGAATCAAAAGTTTTCGAGGTCGTTGATATGAAAAGTGACACTCCCAATACCGTTTAAGTGCAAGTTCAGACCCCATCAGCATTAGAGACAGGCGGAGGGGGAAGAGGGGGGGGGAAATAAAATGCCCAAAATTACCGAGAGTAGTGTCGAATCCATAGATTTCAGGGCCACTGAGATGAATAGGGGAAACAAAAACTGTTGTTTAAATCAAGTTTTGATTTAAATTAATACTAGAGAGAATTTGTAATTTTACTTTATCATTTGTAAACTGTACATATACTTTTAAATACCTGTAGATAAAATTACTTTGATTTTACGCTATAGGTAGAATTCATTCCTTTTCCTGTGTAATAAAAAACTGAGATTAATAAATACCTGGGCAACGCCAGGTAAACAGCTAGTAACTGATAAAAAATTGAAATGACTATTTAATAAAATAATCACAAACTAATAATAAATTAGAATAATTATTTAATATAGTAATCAATAATTGATAAATTTTTAAAAAAAGTAATTAATAAAAATAAATAATTAATAATAATTAAAATAATTAGTTAATCAAATAATTAATAATAAAGCAATAAAATAACTCAAAATTAACTAAGAAAATTAATTAACTACCCTATTAATAACAATTAATGATAACTATTTTGCAATGTGTTTTAAATATTTTCCCTATTATCATTCCCTGATTTGCTATTTATATTTCAATAAATATACTTCTCTTTATATTTTAAATATATTTATCTTTACAAAAACATAATTTTAGAAAGGTTTGTTTGAGAGAGACACTAGCAAAATCAAATTTAAGTGTCTCTTTGGGATTTGAGGTCTGCCAGAAAACAGCAGAAAGTAAAATAAATTTACTTTTGTTACTTTTTTTGGCAATCCTTTTCGTTTATGCTACAGCGTTTTTCACTCTGTTAATGTCATACGGAACTGACCAGACTAGACTCTTATATAACTTAATACATTTTGTCAGGATTCAGGGACCCGGAAAATAAATTCTGCAGCTGACAGCAGAAAATTTATAATTTATCATAGTTTTGTTTCTATGTCTGAGAAACTAGTATTACCTTGTTTCACCGACAGTTTCTAAATCCCCTGAAATGAAACTTTGCATAATAATAAAAGTTAAATCCCCGACTTTGAACATCTTTGAAGGAAATAAAAAATTATCAAGTCCACAAACACAACTTACGCAAGAAACGCAATTATTAAACGTGGAAGTATTTTATATTTACACTAGCTGAAAACCCGTACTTCGCTACGGAGTACATTTAAATTAAATACAACGGTCAATGTATGCAATTCATGCCATATATATATATATATATATATATATATATATATATATATATATAAGCAATTAAATATAGTAATAAAGGAGTTAGAATGATAAAGCATGACTGCACAGATAGCAAGTACCGATATTATAGCAATATAGCAACAGAACATGAAGGCCTTGTAGTTAATGACCGGGAGGAGTTGTGACCCCCCTCTCCGGTTAAAACATGTTTTCAAGCCAAGGCAACACTCCCGGAGGTCACTACAATTCCAGAAACCTCACAGGAGTTAAAAACATACATAAAAGTAAAAATTAGAAATGAACAGCAAAAGGAAGCATAACTGCCAAACCGGTCAAATCCCCAATGCAAACCCTCATCAAATGAACTACACACAAAAACTACAAATATAAAAGTCAACAGATACCTCAAGCACCAGCCTCAGTCAATTCTCAATCACGGTCACAGTCATTTGTGCTCAAAAACTTATTCAAAATGCCTTTTAGAAATACACGTGGAAATCCTCTTTCACATGCCCTTTTCATGAAATTGTCAATATTGATGTTAAAATCCACAATATTTGAGTGTAACCTCTTACTTCTAATTATGTGATTTATAATAATATTACGTTTTATATTTTTATGTATATTGTTGTCCCATGACATGATTCTTACTGTATCAAATTCATAATCATCACGTTTGTCATACATACAATAAATTAAGTTATTCTGATCATCGATGTTTAAACTCGAGTCTAGAAAGACCAGATTACCATTATTATCACGCTTAGACTCCACAAGCTCTAAACCTTCAGGGTAAAAACTTAAACTCAGTGATGTAATATTTTCATTAAATACAATCAATACATCATCAACATATCGGAAATATAGGAGTTCATTTAAGAGCATTACTTTTCTCTCATAAAAATGTAGATATATGTCGGCAAGTGCAGAGGAACATCCTCCTCCCATGGGGATACCCTGCACTTGTCTATAAAAACCCTGTCCATTGTATAATACTGTCTCATGCAATACCAAATCCAGTAGAGCCCGAAATCTATTAAACTTAATATAAGCTTTTAGGTCGTATTGCTCATACAATTCTATGATTATATAATATAGGTCCTTTAAATCTATTGAGTTAAACAAATCGGTAAAATCATAACTTTTTATGTCCTTTACATGTCCCAATCCTATTAATTGTTTTATAACTGTGTAACTATTTTTGATGAAATAGCCTCCCTCTGCTGTTAGCTTAACTAAAACCCGATTAAGTATCGTAAGAAGTCTGTCATTTGCTGTTTTTAAATACGTATTGTAACCTATTGTAACTGTTCGAAAATTTATGGGATTTTTATGAAACTTTGGTATCAATACCAAGTATGGGAATTTAATTTGTTTAATATCTATACCAGCCCTACTATATAATGCCTTTATTCGATTAATAATAGTACGTTCGTTAATATCCAATTTTTTGTACATTTTTTCGTTCTGATACATTTTTATCAAGTATTCACAATAGAATTTTTTACACATAAACGCATAGTTAGAAGAAACTTTGTCTATATATGTAACTATAAAAACCTTTTGCATGTTATCTATATACGTTCTAAGGTTATTAATTTTCATTTTCCCATATACATTTTCTGGTGTACTATACGCACTTAAAAATTCCCCTACTATGTGATGCCTCCATTCATTGAAAGTTACTTCAGGTATACTAAATTTAATGGCTGTTTTATATATAAAATTATCCAAGTTATTTTCAAAAATTTGATTCACATTTTTATAGTACTCCAAGCGGTATCCGGTGCCTTTATTCATGATGTTGGTCAAATCAGTGTTATTAGCTACCATAGTGTTACCAGTAAGAATATGTTTATGATAATCATCATATCCTATTGATGTACTTTTACAATTACATTTACTAGGTGTTTCCGAGTCTAGATTTTGTGAAATCCTATTGTAATTAAAAATCCTTCTACCAACTGTTCGGCCATAACTAAAACTATTATAAATTTTAACATTATTTATAGGGAAATATAACATATTTTGTCTTATAATTTTTGCAAATGGAATTAGATCAAAGCCTCTATTTGCATATTCAGTAGTAAAAAACAACTTGTATAAATTTTCCTTCTTAGTATCAATAAAAGCAATACCACAAACCTGGATCCTATATTTTAAAATATCCAAGATTATTGGAATAAAATGTATATTAACTCTAATATTATTTTTCAGTGCATTGCCGCTGCAATAATCCCAAAATTTTAAAATCCACAATTTTTTAGCACCGAATAAAAAGTTTTTAATCCATTTTATTGGATATGCGGGCGTTTTTTCTATTTCTCTACATATATTTTCGAATTTACCAATATACTCATCATATTTTATTCTACGTTTTCCACCTCTACGATGTCTACGTTTACCATTATTATCCGCTACAAGCTCACAACTCATTATATTTTTATGTATACTTGGAGCATTGGTATTCATTATATGGTTTTTGTTATAGTTCTTGTCATAGATGTTAGTATTCAAACCGTATGGATAGACCGTATGATTAATAGTTATATGTTTGCCTTCCCACCAGATTGTCTCAAAAATGTCTTTTTGACAGGTTTTCCTTATAAAGCTTTTTAAAGTAATATACTTTGTTCTTACAATAATAAAATCATGGGTAGGTCTCTTAATGATATAGCGACTGGCAAGACTGATAGTTTACTAACAGGTGCTCGGTATGTTACTACAGGGGTACGTAACAGATCGTCAACATGCTACCCCAACTTAATTACTAATTATTTTAAGCGTTCAGGTCCTGATAGGAGGGAAAGCAAAAAAACTGTATTTGATGTCAATACGGGCCTTAATGCACCGGAGTGTCGAGGTACTAGTCTTACACGTCATAGTTATTATCCTAATATGAATAAATTCCTATATAGTATATGTGGTGATAGGAGATGCAAACTGTGCCCTAACGCTAACCAAAGTCAAATAGATAGTGATAAGTGTTATAAAACCTTTTGTAAAGTATACAGCTGTATTTATAAGATAAAATGTAAAATTTGCAATTTAGCATATATAGGACAAACTAAAAATACTCTAAATGTACGGATAAATTTACACAGAAGTCAAATATACAGGTGTGCTGATAATGGTGAGGACTGTACTATGGAAATCGCACATTTTAAAAGTCATGGAGTAGATAATTTTGAAGTTACTGTATTGGATGTTGTTCCAGATACAAATGTAAGAATCTGGTGGGAAGGCAAACATATAACTATTAATCATACGGTCTATCCATACGGTTTGAATACTAACATCTATGACAAGAACTATAACAAAAACCATATAATGAATACCAATGCTCCAAGTATACATAAAAATATAATGAGTTGTGAGCTTGTAGCGGATAATAATGGTAAACGTAGACATCGTAGAGGTGGAAAACGTAGAATAAAATATGATGAGTATATTGGTAAATTCGAAAATATATGTAGAGAAATAGAAAAAACGCCCGCATATCCAATAAAATGGATTAAAAACTTTTTATTCGGTGCTAAAAAATTGTGGATTTTAAAATTTTGGGATTATTGCAGCGGCAATGCACTGAAAAATAATATTAGAGTTAATATACATTTTATTCCAATAATCTTGGATATTTTAAAATATAGGATCCAGGTTTGTGGTATTGCTTTTATTGATACTAAGAAGGAAAATTTATACAAGTTGTTTTTTACTACTGAATATGCAAATAGAGGCTTTGATCTAATTCCATTTGCAAAAATTATAAGACAAAATATGTTATATTTCCCTATAAATGTTAAAATTTATAATAGTTTTAGTTATGGCCGAACAGTTGGTAGAAGGATTTTTAATTACAATAGGATTTCTCAAAATCTAGACTCGGAAACACCTAGTAAATGTAATTGTAAAAGTACATCAATAGGATATGATGATTATCATAAACATATTCTTACTGGTAACACTATGGTAGCTAATAACACTGATTTGACCAACATCATGAATAAAGGCACCGGATACCGCTTGGAGTACTATAAAAATGTGAATCAAATTTTTGAAAATAACTTGGATAATTTTATATATAAAACAGCCATTAAATTTAGTATACCTGAAGTAACTTTCAATGAATGGAGGCATCACATAGTAGGGGAATTTTTAAGTGCGTATAGTACACCAGAAAATGTATATGGGAAAATGAAAATTAATAACCTTAGAACGTATATAGATAAAGTTTCTTCTAACTATGCGTTTATGTGTAAAAAATTCTATTGTGAATACTTGATGAAAATGTATCAGAACGAAAAAATGTACAAAAAATTGGATATTAACGAACGTACTATTATTAATCGAATAAAGGCATTATATCGTAGGGCTGGTATAGATATTAAACAAATTAAATTCCCATACTTGGTATTGATACCAAAGTTTCATAAAAATCCCATAAATTTTCGAACAGTTACAATAGGTTACAATACGTATTTAAAAACAGCAAATGACAGACTTCTTACGATACTTAATCGGGTTTTAGTTAAGCTAACAGCAGAGGGAGGCTATTTCATCAAAAATAGTTACACAGTTATAAAACAATTAATAGGATTGGGAAATGTAAAGGACATAAAAAGTTATGATTTTACCGATTTGTTTAACTCAATAGATTTAAAGGACCTATATTATATAATCATAGAATTGTATGAGCAATACGACCTAAAAGCTTATATTAAGTTTAATAGATTTCGGGCTCTACTGGATTTGGTATTGCATGAGACAGTATTATACAATGGACAGGGTTTTTATAGACAAGTGCAGGGTATCCCCATGGGAGGAGGATGTTCCTCTGCACTTGCCGACATATATCTCCTTTTTTATGAGAGAAAAGTAATGCTCTTAAATGAACTCCTATATTTCCGATATGTTGATGATGTATTGATTGTATTTAATGAAAATATTACATCACTGAGTTTAAGTTTTTACCCTGAAGGTTTAGAGCTTGTGGAGTCTAAACGTGATAATAATGGTAATCTGGTCTTTCTAGACTTGAGTTTAAACATCGATGATCAGAATAACTTAATTTATTGTATGTATGACAAACGTGATGATTATGAATTTGATACAGTAAGAATCATGTCATGGGACAACAATATACATAAAAATATAAAACGTAATATTATTATAAATCACATAATTAGAAGTAAGAGGTTACACTCAAATATTGTGGATTTTAACATCAATATTGACAATTTCATGAAAAGGGCATGTGAAAGAGGATTTCCACGTGTATTTCTAAAAGGCATTTTGAATAAGTTTTTGAGCACAAATGACTGTGACCGTGATTGAGAATTGACTGAGGCTGGTGCTTGAGGTATCTGTTGACTTTTATATTTGTAGTTTTTGTGGGTAGTTCATTTGATGAGGGTTTGCATTGGGGATTTGACCGGTTTGGCAGTTATGCTTCCTTTTGCTGTTCATTTCTAATTTTTACTTTTATGTATGTTTTTAACTCCTGTGAGGTTTCTGGAATTGTAGTGACCTCCGGGAGTGTTGCCTTGGCTTGAAAACATGTTTTAACAGGAGAGGGGGGTCACAACTCCCCCCGGTCATTAACTACAAGGCCTTCATGTTCTGTTGCTATATTGCTATAATATCGGTACTTGCTATCTGTGCAGTCATGCTTTATCATTCTAACTCCTTTTTTACTATATTTAATTGCTTATATAGTACATTTTTACGAGCAGCTCTGCGCAGTAAATAATGATTACTCTTTTTGATTTGCTTATTTAATTCTCTTTATGCATTTGCAACTTATATATATATATATATATATATATATATATATAAGAAAATCGTAAAGGATAATTTTATAGACAAAATAATGTAGAAGAAAATATTCAAATTAAATCTGATATAAAGAATACTAAAGAATATAGTACAGTTAATATAGTGCAGTTTGTAGAACATTTCTTTCACTGTATTTTAATATTTTTTTGGATAATGTCCAATCGTCTGCCGCATTAGCAAGGAAAAAAAATATTCTTTGTTTATTTAGTTGTTATGCACGTGACGATCAATTTATTTAAAGTGCCAGAAAAAGAAATTACGTGATCGGCATTTAATAAATTAAATTCTAGAAATTAATGTTTAAAAATTCACCAAAAGTCAGGAAATGGAGGTAAAAATTCGAAAAAAATTTCATTTTGAAGGAATTTTTATGATCTTTCTCGTGATATAAATTTTATAACCCTCAATGTATTATTTTAAATGCAAACGTAAAAAAAGTTTAAAAACAGATTAAAAATTTAATTTAAAAAAATCTAAGAAGAATTTTTGAAAAATCTTTCTTAGTGCACCCCTACACTATTAGAAGAATCGCCATGCAAAATTACAGACCTTTAGGTCCAGCGGTTTGGTCTGTGCGTTGTCTGTCAGTCAGTAAGTCAGCCAGTTAGTCAGCCAGTCAGTCAGTTACGGAACTGTTTTATATAGAGAGATTACATACTTCTTGGTTTCGTTGATGTTTCTAATGTTGATTTTTTCACACCACATCCATACAGGCTAGCAGACTGAGGGGTGCGTCTCTCATTTATAATGGCACCACAGAGGGTGGAGTCTGATTTAGCCAGATGCCACCACAATTTTTACCATGCACCTCCAGGGGCGGCATCTGGGGGTTCGTACCATTTCCCACCCTGTCTGACCTCATAAAGGAACTTTCTAGTTCGCGGAATTAACGTGTCCATATCCGGTCTAGACACGGAGGTACTTGAGGGCACTTGTCGGGATTGGATCCGAGCACCCTCAGCTTTGAAAGCCGACGCGCTATCACTAGGCTACCTTGAACCCTCATTACATTTTAATATGTATTAAGCGGGTCCGGGACACATTTAAAATTTTTTTATTTAATGAGTTAAAATTTTGAAATTTTTGTGATTTTTATAATTTGTAAATAAAATCACATAATAAAACTTCCCATGAAGTTATTAAAATATTTTAAAATTTAAAAATTTTAAAAACGTGGGGTAATTTAAAATCGTTATAACTCGAAATATTATTTGTTGAATTTCGAAATTTTTTCATTTAATTAAACTGAAATATATGTTTAAATTTTGACTCTGCGTTTTTAAAAATATTAATTTTTAAAAAAATTTAAATATTTAGACAAAAATTTTTTTTTAAAATGATGTAACTTATTTGTCAAATATCATATTTAAAAAAGTAAATATATTTTTTTTTCAAATTTGTTGTATCAGAATTAAAGTAAAATAATTTAAAAAGGCATGTTCCAAGTTTGAATCATTTATCTTCAACGGTTCTTGATTTATAACATTTTAAAGACAAGAAATGGTGAAAAAACTCATCATGAAGAAAAACGCAGTTACAGGTTTAAACAAAGATTGTCAGCTATTAGAATGTTGCCAAAAAATATTAATATCTCCTGTTCTAATTAAGATGTAAACATGATTTAAAAGTCATTTTTAGCTGAAAAGAATACAAAATTGTGTAATGCTAGAAAAATTTAAAGAATTTTTTGTCCTGGACCTTCTTATGTGGACAGTGGATCTTCAAACCTAACTTTTTTATTTTGATTGGATTTGCTTGAAATTTGAATATGTGATTAGTACCATAGATATGTAAAAGTGGTTAAAATTAAAAGATGGAATATTAATAATTTATGAATTATTAATTATTAATTATATCAGAAATTGGCCTAATTAAAAATGTCCCAGGTGCATTTCTTTTGCATATAATATGGTAATTTTTATTTACAGGATACCTTATAGAACTGAGAATGAAACTTATTGCTTATTTTAAGTATTCATTAAAAATGCAAAGAGAAAAAAATAATAATAGTGAAAGCACCCTTTTTAATACGCAAAATACCTATAAATCATCTTTTCAAGTACAAAATTTAGAAATTCTGAGCTACGAAGCATAATTATTTTCAATAAGATTTATTTAATATACAGTTAAGTATATAAAACTTAAATTTCACAGCAATACGATCATTAGAAATGCGCATGGAGCAGTTTAAATATTCGTATGACATGCAAATTTTTATTTTGAGAAAAATACATTTAAAGTTATTCCTATTAGTAACCACATAATATCTAAATTAAATACAAATGCCTATAACAAGGAAAGTAATCGCGAAAATTAAAAATTCTTTTTGCAACACATTCCTACTCGTCCGTAGTTTCACGATTCAATAAAATAAAAAAATCAAATTTTTGGACAAATTTCACAATTTTGGAAGTCTACTTACTGTCCCCTTAACAGAAATAGGGCGTTTCTTATGAAAAGAACTCATGCAGTTTTGTCAACCACTGGAATTGTAGGAGCAAGAACAAACTTGATACGTCCGATAAGGTAAGGTATTGTGTTTTAGGAATACCTAGCGAGATGTAACATACCCCACTTTCACCTCCGAATAAAATCGGAAGAATAAAATAGGAACTGGAAATTTCGAAGCTAAATATAGGAAAGTGCAACTAGAAATTTTGAAGAGATCGGCAAATTCCAATCGAAATGCCACCGCAGGAGATATCCCCCCCTTTAAAGCCGGAGGAAATCCATCATATTGCTATAAGCTAGAGAGCTGTTATCGGTACCTTGCATTTACCTATGAGGAATATAAATTATTGTGTGCACAATTTTGTCGGCATAGAAATGGAATGGGGAAGAGGAGCTTAATTAGCTCTTCATTAGCTGTTATCGTTAGACAAAAGCAAACGCGAAAGAATAAATTATAAAAATAATTAAAATCCACAGCTAATGAGGATAAATAACTTGCTGCCGATTGTGCGGGACTTGCAGCATGACGTGAAAAATTTAAAACAACGAAAGAGGAATTTATTAAAATAAAGTTAAACGAGGCTTAAAAGAGAAAGAAATTTAGAGGCGAAATACAGTGATTTATCTCGTTCTGCGTCTCTTGGAAGGGGGGGAACGAGATATCTGGTCTGTAAATTACACGTAGATATACTTTAAATTTACATTACACACTTAATATGTATTAACAGAAAGAGGGCGTTATTACTGGAAAGGTCTCGCGTAATTTTGCTAAACACTGGAGTTTTAGGAACAACAACAACAAATTTGATACATCCAATAAATAACTAGATGAAGCTGAATCAGATTTTTTGAAAGAAAATTCAGCTTTCTTCTTTAGGAACTGTGTAGCAGAAAATTTAAACAATAAACCAAGGCAGGTAAAATGGCGCCTATGAAGTGCTGTTCCTCCACAAAGTGGAACTGTCAAGGGGGAACTGCCAGTACGAGAAGCAGAAAAGAGTAGTAATCAAGGAGTAAATCAGCCCCAAGCAGAATAAAAAGGACCCGGGAAATCAGGGAAAAAATTAGTCCATAATAGCTTTCCAAGCTGCATTAATATGAGAGCAGATAAGTTATGTTTTACCTAGTTCCTGGGATTAACAGTTATGACGAAGTTGTCAAAATAATCCAGTTCAGAAATCGAACTGTGAGCCTAAAGGATATTCACACGTAAAAAATAAAGAAAAAATTATGACCTGACTTGCTAGAATGGATAGCGCTTGAGGAGAGTTTTTTTTGTCACAGAATTGTCATGCTCTTTGTGCCGAAAATTTTAAAACAAACATTTTAGCCATCCCACTTTAACTATTGTAGCCAAGGATTTTTTGAACTGCTTCGTGTTTTGTTCATCGTAATCTCGTTTTGCCTATATGACATTCGTCTTCAAATCTTAATATTTCTTGTCATACATTATAACTTACATTATATATATATATTTATATATGGGCCGTGGCGGCCTTGTGGTACAGCGCGCTGGTTTTCGGTGCTGAGGGTGCTCGGATCGAATCCTGGAGAAGCGCCACTAAAATGCCACCCGTTTATGTCGTCCCTTCATAGGGGGCAGTGCTGGTCAGTCTATATGGCGCCCCCATAATAAAGTGGCCAGAAAAGCTGCGGTAAATTATAGGCGAATGTCTTCGCGATAAATGCCTCCGCATTGAAGGAAATATATATATATATATATATATATATATACATGAATTGCAAGGGGCCGAACGTAGCTGCAGAATAATCCTAAAAAAGGTCCCCTGTGCAAAAGAAATGTATAAAATTGAAGACAATTGAAGAATCAAGGATCATAAACATTCCATGTTGATGTTGTAGCGTTTATTTTAGATATAAATTATCAGTCCAGTACGCTATTATTCAGCAAGTTCCCCTAAGAAAAAGCATCTTAACCCTCTGAGATCCGAACTCCGTGTGGGTACTTGTTAAACCCCACAAGCAGAGAAAGCTCGAGAAAAAACCCCGTGATAGCACGTGACGATGATTTCGTCGGTCCGAGCGCGTGGTAGACAATTAATTATAGATGATTTCAGGAGCACGCGTTGCATGAGTCAGATCATGTGATCTCCACTACAGGTTAAGCTGAAAAGCGCGTACTAATAATAAATCATGGGGCAGCGAGATGCGACTGTCCTTGAACCCCTGCACTTCAAAAACAACACTACTTCCGGAATGCGGAGCTCAGTATAGCTATGTTAGTGAACCAAATTTTTTAAAACTCCGAATCCCAGAAATTGCTAGAAGTTCACGAATGGGTTTAATTACGTTAATTGGGCTAATTAATCGGGTTTTCTTTAAACTTGACATAGATACATGCATACACACACACACACACACACACACATATATATATATATATATATATATATATATATATACAGGATGTCCCAGTTAAACGTTTCAGAACTTCTACGAGGGATAGGGTACATCCTCACGACTCAATCGTATAGCAATGCGGGGTCGGAAATGCTTTCCTGAAGCGTTGATATACACAGAAAACCATAAAGAAAGAGGCCGTATGTGGATACTCGTTTTAATAATAAATGTACAAAACCAAAAGGTACACGGGTTAAAGTAAGTGTTCGAAGTTTTTTCCATCGACTGTAATGCAGACCTCACATCTCCGGCGCATGGAATTCCGAGCATTCTGGAATAATCCAGGCTCATCTAGAAATTTCTCCAGCAGCTACTGAGATTCTTGCAACCAGTTCCTCATAATTGTCAAAGGGGGAGTCATAAACCTATGTTTTCATATGCCCCCATAAATAAAAATTCGTATAATTAGCCATCCTACTAACTCTGAGTCCTTGTGCGAAATCAAGATTCCCTGCACTAACGCTCGGAACATTCCCGCAACGCCATCTACCGCTTCAGGAAAGCATTTCCGACCCCACATTGCTATATGATTTCGAGTCGTCAGGATGAACTCTACTCCTCGTAGAAGTTCTGAAACGTTTAACTGGGACAACCTGTATATACACAGGGTGGTCATGAAAAACTTCGCCGATATATAGACCTCTAGCGGCTCTTTCATTCAACCGATCGAGAGGAGATTTCAGATATAGTTATTCAGAGGTATGATCTCGGGATTCTGTGAACATCAACAAAGTGGCAATCAAGGTTACGGTTATAGGTGCAGAAACTCGAAATTTTCAGATAGCAATGCCCATTTTTTCCCGTCGCAAAATGTTCAGCGCATGCGAAAACCCTCAAGAGCGTTAGATCGGTATGTGTATCACAAAAAACGGACGCGTTATGCACACAAAAAAAAACAGCTCTGCGAACGGTCTGCGAACGGCCTGTGACGACTGCATGTGGAAAAAAATATAATTCAAATAAAAGTTTTCTTTTGTCTGATCTGTGTTGTTATTAGTGATTGTTGTCTTGCCTCTGTCATATGCAAATTTCCTCCGTGCGCCCCGATCGTGTTTTTGTTGGCCGTTCGCAGATCTGTTTTTTGTGTTTGCATTACGCGTCCGTTTTTTGTGATACACGTACCATTCCAACACTCTTTAGGGTTTTCGCATGCGCTGAGCATTTTGCGACGGAAAAAAGTGGGCGTTATCAATCGAAACTTTTGAGTTTCGAAACTTTTGAGATCGATCTATAACCGTAACCGTGAGCACCACTTTGTTGCCGTTCGCAGACTCCGAAGCTCATACCTCCGAATAACTATATATGAAATCTCATCTTGATCGGTAGAACGGAACGGTCGCTAGAGGTCCATATATCGGCAAAGTTTTTATATGACCACCTTATATATATATATATATATATATATATATATATATATATATATATATATATATATATATATATATATATATATATATTTATATATATATATATATATATATATATTTATATATATATATATATATATATATATATATTTATATATATATATACATATATATATATATACATATATATATATATATATATATATATATATATATATATATGTATATATATATATATAACATTATAATTGAGAACAACAGTTATACATGTTTATTTTCATTCCTTTTATAATCAGTAACGCAACAAAATGACTAGCTAGTTTGAAACTGGAGTCCCTACGTTTTACTAAAAGGACAGAGCCTAAATTCGAGTAATTTCTCCCCTGACTATTATTGTTAAAAATCCTGAGAACTAGTTGAGGATTTGTTTTAAGGTAACATAATTGGTCTGCAGAAGATAGGGAATTTTCTCTTGTTATATAACTAATTCATGGTGTATTGGTCAGATCAACTTCCATTTGGCAACCATTCGGTGATTACATAGATTTGCATAACTTCTGGTGAAGTAACCATTTTGAAATGATGGTGATCGAAGAGTTCTTTGAGTTGTTGCATATATGACTTGTTTTGTAGGAACTGATGTATTTAATTGCGTCTTCGAAGCTTACTGAAGAAGTAGATTTAAAACTAAATGCCTCTCCACATTCTCAATTCCGAATTAAACATCCTAGTAAGAATTATTACACGTAAAGAATTCGTTTGAAAGGTTTTAATTAAACTTTGACAAATTTGCATTCATGATATTAGCTTAGAGAGAGATAAAATTAAATTTCTTGGTTAGATGTATAAGGAAGTTTGAACATTGATGTTTTGTAAACTACCGTTAAAACATTTAAGCAAAGGTAAGCAACTGTCTTTAAGCTAAAGTATTGCATTGCGTGCGTTTTCTCGAGACTGTGATAGAAAATTGAGGTTCATAAGTCAGCCTGAATATTTAGGAGCTCTACTGAAAGCGATGAGTTAGTGCATGTGACATCACAGTCTTTAGTTATTGGTAGGGATACGTAATTTTCGTATTTACGAAATGGTTGCGATTAAATGCGAATTTTGCCGATATGAGCGAATAATTGAGAAAATAATTTTTTACTACTTTTCGTCAAAAACTCGGTGATAAACGGCTTTTTAAGCGAAATTAGGTAATAATAGTAATAATTTATTAACATAACTGCTTATCTAAGACTATCCACGGTCTTTAACTGAGTGATCTCTCCTTGGGATTTGCTCCGAATTTCACCAGAACAGTTTGCCCGTACCGGGGTCAAACCTAAAAATTTAACTGTAAAAATCAACCATCAAGTTTTGTGGAACAATTTAGTAGATTTAAGATCGTCTCTTGAGAGCCAAAGTCAAGGATATTTCAGCTACCTACAGCAGACTCTTGTTGGTGTTGTACAGATTTTAACTGCAACGAAATGTTGCTACTTTAACTTTTAAAAGGCTATACAAAGCTATACAAAGCTATACAAAGCCTTTATAGTCCCGTCAACAGAGTAGATGCTGAGATAAATTAGTATGTACAACATAGTAATTAATGGCAGTAGGCAAAGACTTTAGGAATATAATGTGGAGACTACTACAATGTTATCTTTTAACTAAGAATTTTGATACGTACTTATCCCTGTAAGTAAAATTGTAATTTCTTTTAATAAATGCGAAACTTTTGCATTTATATTTTTTTGCGAATAAATGCGAAATTTTATGTATTGTATTTTTTTTTTTTGCTACGAAATTTCGATATTTTTATATGAAATTTACGTATCCCTATTTATTGGTTTTGAAGTAATTGTGCGTAAAAATTAGCGTGATGCCATTTATTGATTATATTTAAAACGAAACTAAAATTCCTGGATTGGAAAATTTTGTGGAAAATTTCTCCAAGAGGCTAAGAGAAGTTGTTCTTGATATAGCCTATCTTCAAAAGAAATCCTACTTGTATCATTCTACCCTATCACGTATCAAAATAGATAAAGATACAAAATCATGTTGTTGTTGTTGTTTCTTGTGCTCCCTTGAATTTATATTTTTTTGCAAAATTTTATATATTGTATTTTTTGTTGCGAAATTTCGATACTTTAGATGCGAAATTTACGTATCCCTATTCATTGGTTTTGAAGTAATTGTGCGTAAAAATAGCGTTATGCCATTTATTGACTATCTTTAAAACGAAAATAAAATTCATGGATTGGAAAATTTGGTGGAAAATTTCTCCAAGAGGCTAAGAGAAGTTGTTGTTGATATAGCCTATCTTCAAAAGAAATCCTAGTTGTATTATTCTACCCTATCACGTATCACGTATCGAAATAGATAAAGATACAAAATCATGTTGTCGTTGTTGTTGTTGTTGTTTTTGTTTCTTGTGCCCCCTTGAATTTATATTTTTTTGCGAAATTTTATATATTGTATTTTTTGTTGCGAAATTTCGATACTTTATATGCGAAATTTACGTATCCCTATTTATTGGTTTTGATGTAATTGTGCGTAAAAAATAGCGTGATGCCATTTATTGATTATCTTTAAAACGAAAATAAAATTCATGGATTGGAAAATTTGGTGAAAAATTTCTCCAAGAGGCTAAGAGAAGTTGTTGTTGATATAGCCTATCTTCAAAAGAAATCCTACTTGTATTATTCTACCTTATCACGTAATACGTATCGAAATAGATAAAGATACAAAATCATGATGTTGTTGTTGTTGTTGTTTCTTGTGCCCCCTGGAAGTATTCTAGACCAGATACATATAGGCTAGCGGGCTGAAGGGGGCGTCTCCCGTTTATAATGGCACCTCTAGAGTCGGAGTCCGGTTTAGCCAGGTGCCATATCAATTTCAATCGATCAGGGGCAACATCTGTGGGATCGTACCCTCTCCTCCGTCCTCTGACCTCATACACGGAACTTCCGTTAAAGGATTTAAGGGGACTCACTACTCTTGAATCATTAAAACATTTAAAAAAAATATATATATGTTAAAACCTGATCATTTCTGAACAAGTGCAGAATACCAGGCCACCATGCATTATCAAAAGCACCCTTAATATCCAAGAAAATAAGAAAGGTCATATAATTATTACGTTTTTCTTGCTTAACAATATCGCATAGGCGGATCAAAGCATCCTCGGCTGAAAGGTAGAAATGGACAGCGTTTTTTTGTGTGTGACCAATAATGATAAGTGCTTGGCAACGTTTTCAAATAAAATGTCATCGAAATTTTGCTTTGTTTGTATCTTCTTTCTCACAAGCCACCAAAAGAACAAAAAGTTCAGAACCAAAATTCGAACCAAATCAATACATCGGTTTAATAATATCAGTTAAGGTAAACTGCCTACATTCGGAGCCAATTTTTTGAAAAAATCATCGTTTCAAGGGAACTCACTACTCTTAAATCTTCAAAACATTCGATTTTTTGAAAAAAAAAATCTATGTTAAAGTCTGATGATTTCTGAACAAAATAAAACAAACCGCATGAAAATATTCCGCTTAGTTCCGGAGATATTGATATTCTAAATATTTAATTACTGATGAAGTTTATGGTAAGAAAAAATTTAAACTCATTTTTCTCTAAATGTAATTTTGCAACATTCCGCAACTGGTATCGCAAAAACTATGAAACATAAATCCATGAAATTTTTATCACTGCATAATCATGGCATTTTATTGCGTCTGAACTAGAATTATTGCAATCATTGCACATTTTGTTATTTTTTCAGGGGTAAATTAATGCAAAAATTTAAGGAAATTTTAAGTATATATTGAGCAGTTTTAAAAAAAATGAAAAAATATTTTAAAATTGAATGTTTTATATTCAATTGTATTTTGAATTATTTATTTTAAATATAAAACAGGAATTATACATTTAAGTGTAAAATTAATTTCATAGTTCTGCGCGCAAGCCAGTATATAATAAAAATGCTTAAAAAACAAGGTATATCTAAAGCATTTTTAAAAATAATTATTTAAAATTATTTTGAGTTGAAAATTTGTTTATTAAAAAAAATATATCAATTTATCATATACATAAAATTTGGAAAAATTGGGAGTAAATTGAAATAGATACAAAGAGTAAAAAAGTATGAAAATATCCCTTATTTCCTCGACTTAAGAGTCGTGAGTCCCCTTAACGTGCCCATGTCCTGCATAGACACTGATTTATTTAATGGGTCGAGTCGGGATTTGATACGAGCACCCTCAGCACCGATCACCAACACGTTACCTCGGGCCCTCATAAGTTGTAGATAGTTTGAACTACAG